>BJCM01061675.1:0-26644 GCA_018326385.1 Flaveria bidentis
TATATATACACACACATATATATATATATATATATATTTTAAGTTTTATATGCTCAAACGAATTTTGAAAAAGTAAGAATCGAAACATATTGGAGACAAGAAAATGTTGTTTTAGCCTGTAAAGGGTGAGGTTCGCCAGGTACATCCATTAAGTGAATAAACCAACTTCAAATGCAAGTGGGAGCACCAAAGACTCGTTCAAATGGCAACAACGTAATATATATGTGATCAATCTTACTTTTTATGTTCTATGTAGTATGTATTAAAAGCAACTACGTTAATTTTGACAAATATGTTATTGTCCAATGACATTAAGATGATGGTTTTATTCTAAGATTTTCGTGGTATCATATTCAAATACGAGTCAAGAGTTTTCCTGCCTCTTGATAATGTGTTTAAGTAACCTAAGTCTTAACGTCAAAATCAGTATGAACGGCTAACATCCCATCTCAATAAAACTCACTCGGATGTTAAGGGATATTTCAAACGCCATTCAAAAATATTATATTAATTATTATAAGTTGATAATGGGTGTGTAATTAAATTATAATGTATAAAAAACAATTATAACATTGTACCTACGTTCAATATAAATGGTATAAAAGTTATATAAATAGAAAACTATTTTAACTAGACGCACGAGCTAGCTAAAGCTAGATCTTGAGTTCGTCTATTAAATGAGTTCTGGTAAAGCTCGAACTCATAATCGAGTTGGTTTATGCTCAGTTTTCGATTTGAGCTTTTAAGAGGTGATCTTGGGTATCATGATTCAAGTGTTGTGGCTAACATACTGATACACTTACAACATAATGGTCCAAGTGATGGTTTATAAGATATATTAAAGTGTTGTGTTTAACGGACAATAGAATTAATGGTCCAAGCGATATCGGCTTTTGATTACCTGTACAGAGCAAGCATCACGATTTCGCCCGTCAGGACGTTGACCGGATTAAGAATCGTGATCCCAAATTGAATGGGATGGAACACACAATGAAGATGGATATTACGTTAGGGTAAAGACAATGATACTAGTAATTTTTTTAATAGTCTTGCATAGATTAACTCTAATGCACTCATGTGTTTTCCTAACTCTTTTATGTAGAACTAAACTACTAATACAAACCAAATTTTACCAATTAGGGATTCTGTGAACATCATATAGCAATATGAAGTTTGGACTGAAAAATGTCAAAACAAGAGAATGAGAGACATTTGGTGCGAATATCACTCTAGTTAACTACGATAGACACATAACTTTATTATACTAAAAATTTAAGGACACCAGTCATCAGGTTACCAACGCTTTTACCATGTGATTTTTAATTTTGGCATGGTCTTTATGATATGAAAGAAAAGTATAATGTATGATCAAAACAAAGAAATGATAATATTTTAGCAATAAACTTAAAATACCAACGTAATATTAACCAAACCTAATGATGTGTAAAATCCTACTTAAAACAATTTAGGACCAAGTAAATTATAGCATTTACACGACAAAAAAATGTTATGATTTGGTTTGGCTTGTTCTAATCTTTCTAGAGTATATGTTATATATCAAACAGGTTGATACAGTTAAAAAACTACTAACTCGGTAAAGAAAATTTTAAGAACCGACTATGACAAACCAATTAATAATTTGGATTGTTTTATTCTTACACAAACGTGGGACTCAAATGATAGAAATGAATATTTACTTTACATTTTGAAGGTTTGAAGTTTTCCACTTGTGATCTTCCAAAGATATTTTATAATCGAAGCACACAACAATTCTTTTTAAGATAAAAACCTTTTTAACTGTACTTCATAACTATTTACATCTATTTTACTATAAAATCATCACACATATATTTTAAATAATAAAATCATATCAAAACTTTTAGTTAAAATGTTTATCTGCATGCACTTCATAATTACTTACATCTGTTTTACTTATAAAATCATCACACATATATTTTCAATAATTAAAATCATATCACAACTTTTAGTTAAAATGTTTATCACTTTACCACCAGGCCAACAAAGACCATGGTCATCATTTAAAAACAAACTAACAATCAAACGACGTACAAAGTATGATCGGTTCGTACTCTACTTCGGTTGTAAAATCATTCAACTTGCACTATATTATTTCAGGTCATCGAGGGACATCGAATTAGCGGTTAAAGGCATGCTGGCATAATAACAGTCTTATAGCTATCCAAATAAGAGAGCAGATGAAAAATGAATAACCAGATATTAGAACTATTCTCCAAGTTTCTTTTAGAATGGATGTGAACTCTAAACACAAAAATGCGGTGTATGTGGTGTTTCTAACATTCTTTTGGAGTATTTGGAACTCGAGGAACAACCTAATATTTAACTCAAAGCAAATGAAGTCTATCATACTCATGGCTGAGACATAGAGCGAAATTATGAAATCTAGATTGGAAATCTTGATGCCATTTTTCGTTCCTTAACTTTCCGATGTAATTTTGTTTGTTGTAATATCCTATAACATCTTTTTTTTGAACGGCAAAATTATATATACATAAACTAGTGGAAAGCTAAGAAGCAAGATTACATTACAAAATAAAAGATGAAAAATTAAAATCATGCTACTAGTAAAATTTTATAGGAAGATAAGTCCTATAGCATCTTGCTAGTGGCTTTGTTTTCTTTTTATAAAATTCGCTCGCTAAAAAAAATATCCAATTAAAATAATCTTATGAATACCTTCTTCCACTTGGAAGAAAAAAAAATGTAAATATCATTATATCAAAACCGGTTTAAGGAGAGTACAAATACTGAATACACAGTATTATTTAGGTCATCAAGGACACCTAAATAGCCAACTGGAAATTATCACCTTTGTAATCATTGTCCTCCTATACTACTACTATACTCTCTCTCTCTCTCTTTCATCCACAAATATCTCTTCCCCACCCTCGCCTGTCTCTTACGCCACTTTCAGCACCCACTCCTCCGCCGCACACGGTGCCCAATCCCCTCCCTCCGGCAACCCCTCAAACGTCAAAACTTACTTCCATCACACATGTCTTTTCAAAGGTAAATAACTCACAAGCTATAGCTTACACACACTTCAATTTATGAGAACAACTTCAAGATCATCATTCTTGATGAATCAGATCTTTAACCCACTCACCGAACTGAATTTCTCATGTGGGTTTTCCAGACTTCAAAGTTTTCATCTTGATCTTGATCTTGATTTTGTGTGTGCGTGTGGTTGTGTGTGTGGAGTGTTACTACTGTCGTTCTTTATGAGTTTCATTTAATATACTGGTTGTGCTACTGTGTGTTTTACTGAATGATGTGATATCACTAGTATGGTTTATTTGTATTTCAACTAATGAATTCAATTCATTCAAATTCTATTAATATTAACACCTCCATGCAGGAATCATTAAAGTATATTGATGATGGAGATGAACAATCTGAGGGTGGAATCTCATGTAGCTCAGAAAAACCGGCGACATAAACTCAGGTTTCAGCAAAACTCCGGCGACCTGAACCACCACCTGCAGCAGCAGCAGCAGCAGCAGCATCAACAACCACCACAACCCTTTTCATACAACCCCAATGTAGTCTTACCTTCAGATATCATCCCCTCAATCGCTAGAAACCCACAGCTTTTACAGCCTTCACCCGATGGGTTTGTGTCTCATGATCATCAAGATTCTTATGCTAATCTTTCATACCCACAAGAAGTTGCTAATGATCACTGGAATGCTGTAAGCTACTCAACTACTGCTATTCCGATGAGTGTTATCGATCACCGGAGCATAAGTTCAAGCTATGGATACCATCAAGAAACACACAACTATAGTTCTTCACCGTTTTACCACAATACCTTTCAACAAGATCATGTAACTCTTGCACTACCTCCTCAAAGCAAGAACGATTCGGGGATAAACCCGTCAATTCCTTGCTGGATGAACAATTCCGATGAATCAACCTTCAACGATCATCGAGAACAAACGACAATAAGGGTGAAAGAGGGTAATCGGAGCACTCAAGGGTTGTCTTTATCACTTTCATCAGTCCCACAGCTTAAAGACGATCAACCCATTTTGCATTCGGGTCAAAACCCTCTAAAGTCGGATCCTTTACTGCATTCGGATTCCAAATCTTTCATGGGTGTTTCACCTTTTGCTCACCGGAGTACGGGCCCGTTGGGCCCGTTCACCGGATATGCTACAATTTTGAAGAATTCGAAGTATATTAAGCCTGCACAAGAACTGTTGAATGGGAGTTGTGATGTAGGGTATCAGGAGATGAATCAAACATGTCATGATGGATACTCGCATAAGATTCTTGAAGAAGAAATGAGTAGGGCTTCTGATTGTTCAGTTGGTTCATATGGTGAGTCTGATGAACATGTTAGTCGTCGGAATAGCTCCGGTGGTGAGAGTCTCCGACCCGAATTTCACCGGAAAAAGGCTAGGTTATTGTATATGCAGGAGGAGGTAAGTTGCTAGTCAATAATATCATCTTCATTAGAACTTAATTTGCCTGTTAGATCTTGTTTTATCTATACTTGTGCATGTTTATTTGTATAGGTGAAAATCTCGTGTTTTACATGGATTGAATTTTAAACTCGAACTAAAATTATGATGATGATGTTAATGTACAACTATTCTTGATATTGAAATTGAATTGTGACTACATTGATTATGGGTATTGACATACATATGTAGATTTGAGTTATTACAGAAGGTATAATAGGAAACATATAAGAGATCTTTGATCTAGTACATGTGATACGTTTGAATAAGTTAAATATTAATTGAATGTTGACTTTCCTGAGTAGATGATGGATATAAATATGAAATAATAGATAATAAAGAAGCTCAAATAAATGAGAAAAATAAGAGTTGACCTCGTAGAAAAACGATATGTATAAAGTTATTCATATTAATTATAAGCTTAAACTAAGGTTCTTGAGCTTTCTTTCAGCCCTAGTGACTAAATCTTTCACTAAAAAAATCATTTTTTAATTAGTGACAGAAAACATATACACAATCCTGTAAGTTGTTTACCAACTGAGTTGTTCATTGTTACTTTTATAGTTTTTGTAAATTCAATCAATCAGATTTTCTTGCAATTAGGAGACAGATTAAAGAAACTAGAACTGTAGATTACCCCACTCTTTTGTCACTAATAAACTTTCAAATCCATCACGCTTTTAGTGACGGACCAGTAGACACCACTTGGTGTCACGCTTCTAACGTTTAGTGGATGATACCCATGCTGTTATATCTTTCTAATGATCATTTATTTGTCCTCCATTTTCTTGATTTGAGTTTGGATTTGTTTGTTTCACAAGGTTTGCAGAAGGTACAAGCAATACTTGCAGCAAATGCAGATGGTGATTTCATCGTTCGAGACGGTTGCGGGACTTAGTGCCGCTACACCTTATGTTTGTTTGGCTCTTAAGGCCATCGCACGGCACTTTCATCATGTAAAGAATGTGATTTCGGAACAACTGTCGCAAATGAGGAAAACAGTGGGAGACGGCTTGTGTTCTTCTACCACTGTTAGTAGAGCTGTTGATGCTAATGCAACAAGTTGTTCAGGTGTAAAATCTGGCGGTGGTGCGGCTGGATTCTTCGTACCACAGCAACCTGTGTGGAGGCCGCAGAGAGGTCTACCAGAACGAGCTATTGCGGTTCTTAAAACTTGGCTTTTCGACCATTTCCTTCACCCGTAACTCTCCTTTTCTCTATAGTTATATCATTGCATTTGTAATATGATCAAAAGAAAGATTAAATAAATTCACTAGTTGCATCATATGCAAGTGGTGAATGATTGATTTTTAATAAGATGATAGTGTTAGAATGCAACAAAATATATCAAAGCTTTATTGACTTGTTTTGTTGAAGCATTAGTGTTTTTTATTTGTACAAACAATGGTTATATAATGTACATAAAGTTTGATTGTAGTGTTTTACTATGTGAAGGTATCCTTCAGATGCAGACAAGCATATGTTAGCAACTCAAACTGGCTTAACAAGAAATCAGGTTAGCAATCTTTGACTTTTGAGGTGTCAAACATGGTTACTATCTTTTTAATACATTTAACTCAAGTACGCTCTAACCATAAGTTAGAATAGTTGAAATAATATATTTACTATTACTACACACCTTGATACTATCTGACTACAAGCCCTTTGGTATCAAATTTTGATACTTAAACGCAAAAAGACAAAGTTAAAGTATTTGTACTATATGCTATTAATACATTCTTTGAATCAGGTCTCCAACTGGTTCATAAACGCAAGAGTCCGAATATGGAAACCAATGGTCGAAGAAATCCACGCCCTCGAAACAAAAGGCTTAGCCGAACGAAGCTCATCTCATCCTCAGCCAGATGGTCAAGACCCTGGCTGGATGGACTTAAGCCCGTTGTCAACCACACAACCACTAGAAAGTTCAAGGAACCCGAGTCATGTAAACTCAACAGTAGACGAACCACACGACCAGCTACAAGACCATGAGAAACAAGCTAGACCTGATCAATACCAGATTCCTCTATCTGGCATGGACCGGCTCATGAGTATCATGCCGTACCCTCGAGCCGCATTCGATGCAACAACCAGGTTGGGCCCCGTTTCACTTACTTTGGGTCTGAGACAAAATGCTGAACACGCTCAACAGCTTCAGCAACATTTTGGAGGTCAGTTGATACACGATTTTGTTGGTTAGCTTTTGGTTGTATTGGCGATGGCGTGCGGCTGTCGCAATAAGAAAAAGTGTCACTTGAAGATAAAAATGGAATGGTGGAAGATGTTAAACACAAGCTTTTGCTGAATGCTGCAAAGAACCAAAAGAACGGGGTTTCTTTATTCGTTGTACTTCTTACTAAAGATGGAGGTTCCTTTCACAAACCCTACTCTTTGATTTCTAAATTTGGCAATATTGTCTTTTGTAGTGCAAGATTGCAAACAATTAGATAATTGATATCATGGAAATCTTAAATTTAGACGTATCAGTAATATTTCGCTCATAAGAATAGAGTCCGAGGGAAACTACGTTACGTTTATTTTAGGATAGAGAGCTTGCTCCAACTATAAAAAATGGTCTCAAAACCTTTATTTTTATAATTTCGTGAATATCGTTATTAAGAGTATGGTTTCTTAAATAAGTTTGATAAAAATGGTTTGGACTATATTTTTACTTTTTTCTGATTTTGGAACTTTTATTTACAGTTGATAATTTAGTATTAAACTAATATTTTCTAACATAAAATAGTTCAATTCATTATTTGGAATCGAATGTAAGTTTGTTTTTAACAACAAAAATGCTAGTAAATTGATATTTTATCGGGTAACTTGGGCATTTGGTTGAACCACTTTATACCCCCATGAAAACTTTTTAAAAATGCATTGTTCCATGCAGATTCTTTATATAATCAATCCATTAGTGAAAAATAACCTTTTCAAATATAATATATATATGTGCAAGAAGTTAACTTTTTTCCATCAAAGTAGCATTTTAACATATTAAACAAAAGTTGTGTTTCCTGAAATATCGAAAGGTTTCCACTAATCGAATCAAAGGCAAAAGGGTGATTATGTCAAATCAAAAGTAATTAAATATGTATTTATTTTAGGTCGTTGTGCGTCACGTATCATATAATAAAATTAAATATGTGATTTGACCCTTAACTGAATGAAAATTAGTTCGTTACTTAAACCGGTGAACTAGTTATAAAATGGTTTTCGGATCCTGCAGAACCATGCTAACTAATTGGCATGGGTATTTGATGAACTGCGGAGGAAACTTAGCTCCTTAGGCATCACACGACACACTTGTTCCTTGTACTTTTGTAATGTGCGACTACAAACACGACTTCAGTTATGATCAAACATGTAGATGTGGCCCAAATACATGATGTCTCTGATGTTTGGTCTCAATATGTTTGTGTTTATGCATACACACATGAGACGATCTCTAGCAAACATAATTGCTTTGTTTTCTCTCTTTTGTTATATCTGGTTTGCGTCACTTATAAGTGTTTGTGTGGCTGTTATGATTCATTTTTTCTGTTTAACTATAACGCCTAGAATTATTTTAGGAAAACTTTGTCTTGGGGACATAGATCACTTTGTGAGACTCGTCTCTTATCAATATATGATTCTTTACTCAAATGTTAGTTGTGTAGTATAGCGCATTCACCGGCCTTCTTAAAAAAAGACAATTGGGCGAGGTAATCAAATAAGACCTTCATTATCTGAAAGCAACCTTTAAGGAAATTGGCTCTTAGGTTTCGAGTAAGGTGATTAAGGCCCATTAAAGAAGTCGTTTTTTTTCTATGATATCAGCCAATAAATCAACTGTATGAAAAGGAATTATTTCACCGACCAAAGCAACTGAACCGAAAATCATGGGTGCAATCATCTTGAAATAATGATTGGAAATCCTTTAAGATCTCGACCTAGAGAGCCAAAGAAAAAATGGTGAAAAGGCCTGAAGTGCCTCGTGTATTCATTACATGTTTAATTCTGTGATCGTTTACACATAATACTATTGTCTTTACATGGCATAAACTTATTCTTATGTCGAATGCTCATCTAGGATACCCCTCGTTTGGTTAATGGTGTTTTATTATTACCAAATTGGTCTAAACGATGAAGAATCATGAACTTAATTTAGTTTTAGTTTTTTGTCTAACAACTATTAATTTTTTTATTACTTATTTATAAATGATCAAATTACCCTTAAAAGACGAAAACTGAAACACTAAACTTCTCGAGCACTAAGTTTCTAATAAAACATTCACCTTCACCTTTGCACATCACCACCTGCATCTCCATACCACCTCCTCCCACCAAGCTACACCCCGCCATCCTTAGCCCTTCACCATCGTCATACTGCCTTCTATTACCACCATTGTAGCTTCCACGGATCTCACATTTTACCTTTCTTGTTGTCATCAAACCCCTTAGCATATACACTATCATCCTCTTAATTATTCCCTTTTGATCGACAAATAACACCTCCACTTTATCTACAACCGGTAGTCCCTATCATCCTTCACCTAAATGACACCTCCATACCACCAATAAACAAATCACAACCTATCATAGTCCTATTCGCTATGGTCACCGCCACCGCCACCTGCATGTTAAGAAACTTTTCCCAGCCACCACCACTTACGGGACCAAAGTTTGAACAAATCTACAACTACACAAAGCAACAACAATTAAACAAATTACTTAGAAAATTTTTTGGGATTTTATGATGTTCAATTGTCTAGTTTTAATTGGGTGTTAAGAAAAATTTAAGTTGTCATTCATATTTCTTATGCCAGCTAATATTGTTATCTTCATATGTGGTACATTTTATATAAAATAGAGATTTTATCCCACCCAATATCTATATCTATAACATATAATAAAAGAAGATTTTATGAGACACATGTCATCATTCTAGCATAACAAATGACATGTCAAAAAAATATTTTCCCGTCTCTCTATTATAATAAATACGAAAATTATAAAAACAATCAATTTTACTTTCTCTTTTTTTATTAAAATATGTTAAAAAAATATATCTATATTTGTGTTTCTTGTCTCTCTCATATTAAATAACTAGATTAATACACTGTGTACTACACGGATTGAATAAATAAAATATTAAATAGTTTTAAACAAATTATTTCAAAACAAACTGTTTTTTAAGTGTCATTTGTAATAATTTATTTATTATAACTTTGAAATTTAATTATTTTTTTTCATAAGATTTTTATTTTTAAAAGCCACAAGTTTTAAAATATATTGTGTTTTTTAAAAGTCTGATATTTTTTTGAAAAAAAATCTTATTTTATAAAAAAAATTATTTCTTTACAAATTAGATTTGTAGAAAGATCTATTTAAAAAAATTTATATTTGTAACATGAAAATAATTAAATAATATCATTTGTAGTTAATGTAATATTTATTAGAAGAGAGAAGCGGAAAAATAAAACTTAGTAGCTCTACAATTATAACAAGTGGCATACAAAAAACTTTTTTATTGGTATTGATAAATTGATAGATAATTAGATCAATTAACTGTACGTTTGAAAACCGATTTTGGTGACTCAAAAATTTCATAAAATAAAATCCACTTAATCAAAGGAGTTTTAATTAGAAAGTATTGTAATTTCTAAAGAAATATAGAGATAGTAGTTAATGCAAGTTGACAAAAATAAGTTTATATGTAATTTAATGTATAATTGATAACTTATATACTAATATTAGAAAGTATATAATTCTTAAATATTTGATACTTTGATTTGATAATCTGATAAATATATTATAATTGGATTATTAATATATGGTTAGTTGGAATTTGTATGACATAGTATAAAAGGTTAAAAGTTAAATGGAATTTTAAAAGGCAATACTGAAACAAAGGAAAATTTATATATTATTAAGCTATAATACTAAATGTTAAATAAAATTTGAGAAACAATACCGTAGAAGTTGAATTAATATATGGTTAGATAGAATTTTTATGACATGATATAAAAGGTTAAATGAAAGTTATAAATTGAAATTTAAATTAGTATGTAAGTATGGTAATATATTTAAATAAAATGTTTATTAGTATGGTAAGCATTTAATATATTAAAACCTAAAAATAAAGACGGTCTAACAGTGTGTCACATATCAAATTGGTGGTTTAAGAGATTGACATGTGACTTTAAAAACCTTGTTTCATTAAAGTTTATAGATATAGATAATTATTTTAAGTAAGTAACTAAACTATTAAACATCTAAAAATAAATATTTTTATATTGTTATTTATTAATATGTACTAAAGTATATGATTTTAGACATATTTTATATCTAAATATAGATAAATAATTTGTAGTTTCATTATTTGTTATAAATTTTTAATATTCATTATATTTTTATTTCACCAATGACTAATAACATCTAAAAGATAATATATTTCACAAAGTTAATGATTCTAATATTTTTTATTTATTACACTCATATAATACATGAGCTTTAACGTACTTTACAACATTGTTAAATCCCACGTAGTTGGACACCCTCGAAGACCACCACATCAGAAAAACCACCCCCTCCAATCATGTTGTCTATTCACATATATAGATTCATATCGGGAAGCCTACAAGAAGGGTAATTGAAAGAACCGCATGGTAATCTCAGAAGCTCTACTGATTGTCGTATTTAATTAATCTGGTCGCAATGGTGGTGGGTTATGGTGGTGATACGTTAATTAATGTTTTATACAGTTTTTAATGCACGCTTGCTACAACGTTTGCGTCAACATTCTTAATTTACACATATAAGTATGAAAATTTACATCTTAACCGCTAAGAGTTAGCTATGTCTAAGCTTTACATCATATACTTGTCTATTTTGTTTTCGTCACGCTCATATTTTGTTGTTGGTTATATTTTTTGTATGATGTTTAGAATTTGATGTTTTATAAAATTATGAATATATCGTTGCGACATTGTTAATTTTATCTACGTTCAGGTATCACAATCTAAACGAAGTTGTATGTCGTAATGTACAAGTGATCAAAGCATAAATGTATGTCATCACTCTATATCTATATATAAAAAAATAGAAAAATATTTTCTAACTGAAACACAATATCAATACTTAAAAAATGTTAAAATTTATAACAATGTTGAATGTTTTGATTGAAACAAATTTTAAAACTTGAATAAATTAATTAAAACACTTTGAAAGTTTTTATTAATATATTAATCCGAGTCACCCTTTCAAATAAAAGAAAAATACACAACACAAGTTTTGTAACTCACAAAAGAAACCCTCCTGTACTTTCTTGTTTAAGCCAGAGATCAAGTTTCCGAAGTGTGTGTAAAACTTGCGTCTACGCCTCATAATATTATATGCTGCTTTGCCGATAATCTCAAGTTGAGTTGAATAAACTCACGATCTTCCAAAACCCTAACCTATCGAATGTAAGTTCGTCTCAAATCATTGTGATTTTGTTGTTTCCGCTTGTGTTTTTGTTTCTTCTGTTGTTGATGTTGTTTCGTTAGGATCTTCTTCTGACATGTGCATTTGCATGCATACACACTACGAATCTGGCGGAGTTCATACTCTTATGCGTCTCGATTAATTGTTTTCTATATGGTTTCGTGAAATTAGAGTAATTTGTTGAATTAGGTTTTTGAATGTTCATACTGGAATTTGAGCCTTGCCATTGTTCTAAACATATGTCGAATTCTAGGGTTTTTGTTCCGTGTGTATGGCATTGATGTGTTGTGTAAATTTTAGGGTTTGTTGGGCGTAATGCAAAAGGATTAAGTTTGAAGATATCCTGTTACTTTTAAGTGTTAAAAAATTTAATTTGAGATTGTTCATCGTATGTTTTAAGTGGTGAGATTGACTCTAGGTTTGACCACTTACATTGAGTTGGCATGATGGCAAATGATAACCGTCGAAATCACAAAGTTAAGGACGAAGAGAATCACAAGTCAAAGAAGAAAACTGTAACAGCGGATGCATCTCCTGCTTCCAGCTCAAGAAGGTCATCCAGAGAAACATCATTGGGGAAACGAACAAAAGAAAGTTCAGTTAAAGAAAATCCGATTAATACTCGTAAGTCTGAAAGATTGGAAAAGAGGAAACCGTCAGGTACAACTCCAACTAAGGGGAAATCAGAGAAAACTCATGAACAAAATACATTAAGTCCTACAAAGACATATGATAGACGCAAGAAGTCTGATGTGGGTATTTCAGCTGCCAGTCTTCGAAGTAGGAGTCCAGTATCTCCTGCTACATCAAATATGAATTCAAAGATGGAAGCAGTTGCAAATGGTGGTAGGAAAAGGAAGAGAATGGGCAATTGCATAAATAAGGGCTTATCTAAACCTCTACGAGGAAGAATGGAAGAAGGTGGGTCAACTTATGTTTCTGTTTTCATATGATGCTATTATACTAAAATCTTAAAATTTGTTAACACACTTTTGTTTCGTGGGATTTAGGTGATGATAATGATAAAGAAAGTGAAGAAAGGTCGACTGAAGCTAATTCCAGCAGCAGTAGTTGCAGAGGTACTGCTTTTAGCCAACAGTTTTCTAAATTGTGATATTTGTTTTATTTTTCTATGCTGTGGTTGGTCCGAATAAGTGGGAATCATGCTTTTAGTTTATTTTGGAACGTTTGATGTTGATACAGAGGTTGAAAAACCAGATAGCTCAAAGTCTGTGGAAGATAAGGATGACAATGATGATGATTGCAGTGATAGTGATGGAGGAGAATCTACTGTGAAAACCTCTAAAGGACAAAGCAGGACATTGGATAAAAAAGGATCATTAAATGACGGATTCGTTGATCCAGAACAAGTAGGACATATATCTTTTCTTTCCAAAATTTAGTATCAAAGTGACAAAGTGACTTCAAAATGATAATGTATTGAATGGCATTTTTTAAGCATAGTTATTGTCATATTTGGTAGTTTAGTCATTCAGGTTCCTTCCTTTTACGTTTGTACTAGGATAGGACTCTATGTGAAGCAGGTGCTGTAGCTGAAATTGTGGAAAAGAATAACAGTGCGTCAAGGACCGACACAAGCAAGTGCATTGCTTGCAAAAAGCTACGGTTAGTCAGCCTCTAATTGCATGCCTTAATATATACAACTATTGTTTGTTCTACTCAAACCCCCATGGCTAATTATCTTCCAAGATGATGAGGATCTATCTTGCTAGTTAATACTGGTTTAACGCCTCAACAATGAAAAAGTGCACACTATCAATGTTAATCAGTGTAATTTGGGTGGTGCATCAAGAAACTTCATTCTCCTATGATTGCATAATCTTATCTTAATAATTGTATAATATATATTTAAGTATTTAACTGAACTGCTTATGTGTTTGCTTCAGCTTCAACTTAGTCCTTGCTTAGTTTATCAAGTGCTTGAAGTGCACTCAACTACCAGCTCTGTTCAGTTTAGTTTAATTAAATTAGGATATGTAGTAGCTTTATCTTTTATCTTTGTTGTTATGATAACCACCAGCTCTATTGATGTTAGTCTTTAAAATATGGATGTCATCCTGAAGAATATTACTGATTAAAGATATGACAGCCTTCTCTTTGGTTGTTCCAGCAATCACCGTTAGTCCATAGGGGAGAAGGTGAGATGCCTTTATTTTAATCAAAATAGAATGAGAGCTTTGATTTCATCTCGTTATTGTTTTATAGTGCTTGTGATTATCCTACCTTTATAAATTGTATAGCGGTTACAAAGCACAGGTTTAATAACTTTCCTTGTTTAGCGCTCTATTCTTGTTAGAATTCCCATATACGTGGTTGTTGTGCCTTACTTGACCAACCATTCCTACTGTGTTTTCTATTTAGTGAGATTTGATGCGTGCTTGCAAACACACCAAATTATATAATACACTGAAAGTATCCAAGTTTACAGAAATTTAAACATATAATAACCTGTTAAACTAGTTACTATGAAGTTTTGCTTTCATATTTACCTTTATAATAAATGATTGTTATGTTTGTCTTAAAGATGGTTAATCACTTAACAACTAATTAGTTACTACCCCTTTGATCACACTCACTTTACATGTAACAGATGTTACCACCTTCCTTTAGTCACAGAGTCAATTTGGGATACTAGAGAATTGGAGGTCTCTGAAGCTGAAGGTCTGAAATAAACACATTTTGCCCGAGCAATTTTCACATGAATGTGTCTTGAATCTTGCTTTATTTAACTATTCTTAGCACATCATTTCTCTTTCAGGTTTGCTGAAACAGAAGCAGTATTTTGTTAAATACAAAGGTCTCGCACATATTCATAACCAGTGGATAACAGAAACTGAGCTGCTACTTGAAGCTCCACAGCTTGTGGAAAGTTATAGCAAAAATGGCTTGGTAAATAAGCTCCTATTCTTTTGCCATTATGATTGACATTCCTTATTTTCTCTTTTTTTTTCTTTTTTCTTTTTGTGATACTGCACATTTCATTTTATGAGGTAACACGTCCTTTTCCAGATGAAGTGGAATGAAGAATGGACCATGCCACATCAGCTGTTGAATAAAAGATTATTATTGTCTCTAGAGCCAGTATGTGAGAGTCAAGAGAATACAGTGAAGGTCTTGAATTACCATTATGAGTGGCTTGTGCAATGGCAAGGCCTTGATTATGAGGAAGCCACATGGGAATCAGAAAATATATCTGTCTTAGATTCACCTGAAGGTCATAACCTCATTAAAGATTATGAAAAGCAACATGGAAATGCAAAGAAAGACACGCCATCAAATACTGATAGGGTTTGTCTTGACCTTTTTACTTTTCATGAGACTGCAAAAACACGTCACAATCCACAAGGTTTTGTTTGTTAATTCACTCTTGCTTTTACTTTAGATTGAGGAAATACCACTAAAACTTTCAACTGTTTCCGCTGGATGCCCATCTGGAATGGATAATACCCATTCATGCTATGCTAAGAACTTGCATGATGCTTGGACCAAAGGACAGACCAGCATAGTTTTTGATGATCAGGTGATCTCCTAAGCTTTTATTAATTATGTCATTTGGATATTTAAATTAGCTAGTTAGTTAAAAATATACTTTATTACATTTAGAAGCATGTGAAGGGAATAACGGATGTGTGTATTACACTTGTAGGAACGAACAACAAGGATCGGTCTCTTTATTCTCTCGTTGAAGTCTGTATCTCTGCCTTTTCTACTAATAGCAAAATCTGACTCTCTATTACAATGGGAGGCTATGTTCTCAAAAATTGCAGCTTTTAATGCCTTAAAAGTTTCCATTGAGAACACACATGAAGAAATAGGTTCCAAATTGCTACATGTTCGAAAGGAAGGTGGTCAGCTAGCATTCCAACTACTTCTATACCCCGTTGATGCATTTGTTAAGGTATGTCCTCTGTCCGATCATAATTATATCTGCACATCATCTAACTGTTATTTTACAGGATTTGAATGTGTTAAAAGCCATAAAATGGGAAGCTGTTATAGTTGACGAGTCCCAGAGCCTGGATATCTCATCTCATTTTAGTCACATTAAGAGCATATCTACTCATAAGAGATTACTTGTTTTCAGTGGTCCATTAGGTGTAAGTTCCTCTTCTCTTTAAATGATCAGTTTATGTGCTTAAAGAGTGAATAAAGTTAAACCATGGTGCAGGTTAGCAACCTTAATGTGGTACCACTGGTAGACTGTGGTGTCATAACAAAAACTGAGTTAGACGATATTAGCAAACTGAAGGAAGCTTTGTCTAAGCTTATTGCATATGAATGCAAATCCAGCTCATCTAAATTTGTAGAATATTGGGTTCCTGTACAGATATCCAATGTGCAGCTTGAACAATATTGTTCCACGTTACTTTCAAATGCTATGGTTCTTAGTGCATGCTCAAAAAGTGATACTACCGGGGCCCTCTACGACATTCTCGTTTCTAACCGCAAGGTAATGTTGCTAAAGCCGATGAATAATCTGCTGCACATTATCATGTCGTTATGTTAATTTTATGTTTCTCTTTTGTAGTGTTGTGATCATCCCTACATAGTCGACCTGTCTCTACAAGCTGTTCTTACCAAGGGTCTGGAGCCAGCTAAGTTTTTAGATGTTGGCATAAAAGCAAGTGGCAAATTACAATTTCTAGACCTTATACTTCCTGAAATGAGAAAACGCAAGCTCAGAGTAGTTATTGTTTTTCAGCCCTTAAGTGGATCCGGAAAAGATTCAACTTCAATCGGTGACATATTAGACGATTTTGTCCGTCAAAGATTTGGTGAAGATTCATATGAGCGGGTAGGTGGGGTTGGAATGATTCCTTCAAAAAAGCAAGTTGCTTTAAATAACTTCAACAACAAAGAAATGGGCAGATTTATATTCTTACTTGAATATCGTGCATGTCTTTCAAGCATAAAATTATCATCAGTAGACACTATAATCTTATTTGACAGTGAATGGAATCCTGCAAATGATTTAAGAGCGTTACAGAAAATAGCATTTGATTCAAATGCGGAACAAATTATGACTTTCCGGTTATATACTTCATTAACGCTAGAAGAAAAGATTCTTAGACTCGCAGAGCATAATGTAACTATTGATTCTAAGTTGCAGAATATAAGTAGGAGTACTAGTGATGAGTTACTCATGTGGGGTGCTACATATTTGTTTAAAAAACTTGATGATTTTCATAGTGATTTAAATATTCCTTCTGAAGAATGTTGGTGGAATGAGCTAAAGGAAGAGTTTTTGGACTTGATTTCTCATAAATGTAAGAGCATGGATGCAGGGAAGCTCAAAATTACAAGAGCTAAACCAATATGTGGTAAAAGTGTTACATTCCCTAACGAGCCAAGTGGAGAACAACCTCATACATTTTGGAAAAAATTATTGGTGGGAAGGGATCCATGCTGGAAGTATTTATCTAGGTCAACTCCGAGGCAAAGGGCAAATAAAAGACCACAATATTTTGAGGAGTCGCCTAAAAGAATAAACATCAACGACGATGATGTTGGGCGCAAGCGTAAGAAGATTACCAATATTATCAGTGAACCAGTGGCATCAAAGCCAGTAATAGAAGGTCAGATTACAAATAATATCATTGATTCTGTTGCATGGAAGCCAGTAATGGAAGGTGAAGTTACAAATAATGTCATTGATCATGTTACATCAGAGGCAGCGATAGAAGAAGGTGAATTTACTGACAGTTTTATTAATATACAGATTTTTTCTTTGTAAATGTTATGAAAATAAATTCTAAGATCCTCGCATATGCTTTCAGGGGAAATGAGCTTTCCGGACCTATTGAAGCTCAAAGTATCTAAACTATGTGAAGTCCTCAAGTTGTCGGTATGTTGGTAAAAAATATATATAATCATGGGCTATAATTTGACATCTAACCATGTTTTTCTATTGTTATCTTACTATGATGTCATGAGTTAGTTACTAGAAGCAGATAGCATGCTTAATTGGATTTTCATTTTAAATGCAGGAGGATGTGAAGACAATGGTGGAAATTTTTTTCGAATATGTTATTGATAATTATCGTGTCATCAAGGAACCTGATAACATGTTACATGCATTTTTGATATCCCTGGTCTGAATTTCTTTCTTTTCTGACACTGATATATGCTTCAATAGTTCTATTTTTAATTTTTATTTATCATTTTACTAACAGTAGAACTACTGATGTTCCAGTGTTGGATTGGTTCTGAACTGTTAAAACACAAGCTTGATAGGAAGCGATCGATCAGTCTTGCAACTGAACACTTGGATTTCTGTTGCAAGGAAGAAGAAGTGAACTCAGTGTACTTGAAGCTGGAATTAGCAAAAGAAATGTTTTTACTTCAAACGGACAACCAAAAGAAAACTTTTGTTTCAACAGATACTATACCAGAGGTTAAAATAGAGATTTCAGATAGCCCATCTAATCATAATGGTGCTGATGATGCTGATGGTGGTGGTGATTGCAACCAAAAAGTTGGTGAAATTGGCACCATTAATCCTGACACATCAAATGCGCTAGAAGACGAGAACAATAATAATTTGGTTCAGCCTTTAGTTTCTCCATACAATCTGGTAAGATTTACTTGCACAAGAAAATTGAGAGAGTTGCCTGTTTACTTTTATGTCATTTGAGCTTTAACTATTTGTACTTCTCAGGTTGATGAGTCCAATTCAGAAGCTTCACTACTTCAGCCTGATGTAGAACCGTGCATACCACTGGAGGATCAATCTAATATACATCTTGGCGAACAGCTGCTTGATTCCCAAAATCCTTTAGTTTTGGAGTCTATTCCACAAGTTCTAAATCAAGGTGTTATACCGCTTGGGTCAAACCAGTCGGATGGTGAACATTCTGGCAACTCTAACCAAGGAGCCCCACGGAAGAAGTCTTATGACCCACTTCTAGCTGAAATGCATAGATTATGTGAATTGAAGAACGCCGTTGTCAAATATCATGAAAACATGGTCGGTCTTCTGTTTAATTTACTTTAACTAGCCTCTAGAAGTTTCGGTCTATGCCTTTAATCATATGCTTCTGGATGTCTTTCTACAGAAGCTGAAGATAAAGTCTGATCACGAGAAGGAATTAGCAGAAATCACTGCTCTGATCAACGCAAAATATGAAGCTAAAAATCAGGATGCAGAGGCAGCATTTCAGTCAAGAATCAAGGAAATTGAGACTTATGTCAACAGAGTGGCCATGAATAAAGTATTGGCAGAAACTTTTAGGTCCAAGTGCCAAGATCTGTCCCCAATTAGTCCTCCAGAAATTCAAGGTATTTTACATTAATTCCATTATTATAATAACTGATCTCAATTTAACGGAAGACCTTGGAGCAACAGTAAGGTTGTTGTCATGTAGGTCACAGGTTCTACTCATTCAAACAAACTCTTGCAGAAATGCAGGGTAAAAATGTGTACATCAGGCCCAAGTGGCTTGACACCTCTGGACCCCGCACATGGGGGAGCCTCGTGCTCTTTTTATTTTTAACAAAATTCTAACACTATTCTTTTCAGTAATTCAATCAGGAGTACAGCATCTGCCTCAACTCCAAAGGCAAGGGTGTTCCAATGGGGTTACTTTTTCGTGTTCACCAGCTCAATCTTCTAGAAGTCACCAGGTTACAGGGCTGAAGCCACCTCTTCAGATGGTTAATCTGTCCTCAGAACTTTTCTCCACTACACCTACCAGACCACCATCTAATAATACCATCCCCTCTACCAGACCACCACTATCTAATACCAACCTCTCTACTAGACCACTACCAGCTACCATCGTCCCAACCAATACACCGAACAAACCTCCATTTACTGCCAGTTTACCAAGTAGAACGCTGCCGCCTAATATCAATCCTTCCAGTATACAAAGTAGAACGCTGCCGCCCAGCATCAACCCTGCCAGTTTACCAAGTAGAACACTGCCACCTAGTATCAACCCCATCACCCCCTCAAGCAGACCTATCACCCCCATTGCCCCCAGTAGCAGAGCTAGCAGACCACCGCCTGACATCATCCCCACTGCTCCTCCTGCCAGGCACTTACGATTATCTGAAATCCGAGCTCCAGCTCCACATATTCGGCCTTTTAGGCCTTCAACATCCCCGTCTCTTCATGAGCAGAGAGTGATGCCAAGTCAGCGCCCGTCTAGCAGCTCACCACACTCTCAAACTTCAGCTCGACAGGTGCCATTACAAACACCACAACCTTTCCTGATAAATCATCATAGTCATCCTGCTCAGAGTTCACCAAGAAGTTCACCTTCTACTTCATCTCAGCCAGCATCAGTACCTGTTCCAGTACCACCAGCAGCATCGTTTCAGCTACCACCATTATATGCTCGGCATCAACCAGGCACCCCGCCAGCCATGCCATCCTCACATTCCCAATCATCACTACCACCAATGCCAACAGTATCCATAAGCCACACTGGGCTTTATAACCCAGCTCCAGATATTTTAAGCCGCCCGACTCCTGATTTGGTTATGGACACTGATAAACAAGGCGGTTTTCATCCACCAAATACCTCGTCATCTCCATCTCGACCCGAGATGTTGGACATGACCGACGGTAAAGAAGGTGGTGGTAGTGACCTAGTTTGTTTGTCTGATGATGATTAAGTGGCACTTGTATTATTGTGAATGTGAACTAGGCCCTTTTCTTAATAGACTATTTTTATATGAAAGAAAAAAATTGGTGCATGGCTCTTCCATTTGTTGGTCTTTATTAGTGCCCTGCTATCATCTTCCTTTTAATGTTGAAACTAAAACAATCCGACCCAAGACCCAATATAACTCAAATAAGCTTGATAAAATGCAAAAGTACTTTAATTATTTATTTAAAGGAAATTGGATTCTAGTAATAAGAGTAATGACAATCATTTTGATTATTATCATTGTATAATTATTATAGTTTCACGCTTTATCTTCATTTGATATCATTTACATTTACAATGATAAATATATTTGAAAACGTACATTTTTAAGTGAAATTAAGTGTGTAAATTAATAATGATTTTGGTTGGATCACCCTGACAAATTTGAAAGTTAAACGTGACATTAGTTAAACTTTCTGGTTGGATTAAAAACGTAATTAATGAATAATGATGTATTGATGTATTAAATAGTATACAAATGTAGAGCGTCATCTTTAAGCATTTGACCATTCATTCGACTCCCAATTTAACATGCAAAAAGTTGGAACAAAACAATCAATTTTCACAACTAGCTTCATGGTGGGGTGGGGTGGGGTGGGGTGGGTGCAGCCGTGCAGGTAGGGTTGCAAATTATACACATTGGTTTTAAGTTTACAATATTTACGATTATTATTTATAAAGTTTTATATGTAATCTTAAACTCAAGAATTATACTTATGAGTTTGCTAGCAAAATATATGTCATATGTTAATCATGCTTTAAAAATATATTGGTGCTATGGTTTTAACTTGATCTTACGATCTTAAGATTTAATCTAGCAAATGTGGTCGATCTTACATAACATCTTTACAAATAAGATCATTAATCTTGAAAACCGAATTGTAAGATCTATATAAATGAATAAAAAGGCACATGGACTAAAAAGCTATTTAAGAGCCTCTTAATGATCATTAAAAAAACTATCTTCTAATGGTTCATAATCATTTAACTTTTTCTGAAGCGACAAATATATATCTTACTCTTAAATTACACTTTACATATTGTACTTGTCAAGTTTTGAATCTTTAGTCTTTCTATAATGGTGCTCCTAGAGGCAAAGCCTTAGCAACGACCCACGGGGCCACCGACCCTAGTTATTATTAGATGATTCTAAGTCTAAATGGTTAAAATGTAACATATTCATTTAAAAAAAAATCATAAAAAGAAATTCAAATTATATTGTGTTATAATATAAACCTCAAATAATTTAATTTAGTAGTCTTAATCTCAAGTATAAGCCTTCATTTAATATTATATAACAAGATATTATTTTTTTGTTGTGTCAATCTGATTTTGTGATGCACCAAAATGATCCCAAATAAAACTACAATCTCGACGGCACATTTCTCAATTTAATTATTCAAGTGTTTTTATTACATCTTAATCCATATGTATTTTTTATGTATTTTTTTTAAACGGTAAATATACGACACTGCTTCGAATGATAGATGTTATTTTAATCGGACTTACCTATCCGTTTTCCAGCCGGGATCGCACCTCCAATCCCCTCAGAAGGAAACTCATTGATGAGAAAACCCTATGTTTCAACTCTGTGCATTTTTACTCAGAGTGAGACTTGAACCCATAACCTCCCTTTATTAATATGTCATGGGTACCTCACCTTATCTAGTTGGGCTAAATATCATTAGTAATCCATATGTACCTGGTAACATATACATATATAATAAGAAAATAAGAAATTAGTATATACATTATCAAACCGGTTGCACTCCATACCGATTCCAACTATACCAAACCTCTAGGTTTGAGATCGGTTTTTAAAACTGTATGGTAAAAGCGGTTTCAACCCAGTAAAACCTAAATTGACCTGGTTTTATTACAGCCTACACTTGATTCAACCTGATTTAAAGCTGTTAATTTCTCTTACCGAAAACGGTTTCAACATGAACCGGGTACCAATTTTGACTTTTGTAGACTCAACCTAAACTTGTTCCAAAACCAATTTTCCTGATCTGTACACCTCTAATTATAGTAATATGAAATTTTTATAAAGATTAGTAATGCAAAACTTCCATTATGCTGTTGCAGTCCGCTTTAAGTGGGGTTGTTTGTCCTTTAAATAGTTAATTCTGTTGTCTTTAACGAGACATTCTGATGATTAAATTATGTACTTTTTAAATAAATGATTGAGAATTTAAATATTGTAAAAGTGTAATTGTAATGATTTTAAGTGTAGGATATGTTAAAGTAAAAAATATGTATTCACTAGTAAAAAAAATAGAAAAGTTAGAATCTGTCACATTGTCGTGGGTAAGTATACGTAAAAGTGTCAAAAGATAAATTTAACACAATATATTTGTAATTGGCAAGTTTATAACGATGATGTGTAGAAAATACATACAAACAGTAATATAACATATCAAGTCATCAGAACATCATTTTGATTTTTTTTTATAAAATGCAAGCAGAAACTTATAAAAAAACATTTGTGAACTATGCATATATCATCCTAAATTATCTGTTATGTTTCATATTAAATATTATAATACAATATGTTATAAAGATCCAAAAAGGCATAGGCCATATAATAAAATTTTAATATATTTATGTATTAATGAGATATGTTCTAACTTCATATAAAAATATAATAATTAAATGAAAACAAGTGGTGGAGCTTTAACATTACCGGGAAGGGGCGGGGGCAAAAATATTTTTTTACGGGGGACAAACTCAAGTTTATATAAAAATTTACATTACCGGGCTAAATTTTTCACTACCGACGAAAAAAAAGGAGGTGTCGGCCCCCGGCCTCTTAAATCCTCCGCCATTAATGAAAACCACACGTACACTTTACAAAAAAAGAAAAAAAAAGAAAAACGTACAGTAGTAATTGACCCGGCCTTTTAGCGTTGTATTACGTAGGTTGCCTTCTTTTCTTAATACAAACTATTAGACTATTCGTTCATAAATATTACTTTTCATATTAAAGAAAACTATAATGATTTATTTTCTTACTTTAACATATATATTTTATTATTTGTATCCTTACATTCCACCATCACAGCACGCATCCTCAAGTGGTGGACTTTTGCTGGTCATTCTTTAAAATTGATTTGATAAGTTGGTGTTACTAATCCATTATAAATCACATGTTGATTTTGAACTAACTAAAAGTTGTCTTTATTATGTTTCTCTGTACATTAATATAATTCCACCTTATATAATCTCCTGATCATCAATATTCTTATCTCTAATGAATGTAGAAATCATATTAGCATTTTTTCTCTGATAGGTCGTCAGTTTCTTTCTAATCAAAACACGTATCACTTCACCTTACTATTTTGTATAGATTATCAATTTTACAAGGAACGAATTGTAGTGATCTCTATCCATAAAGAGAAGTTTGTATACGATGATTAGTACCACTTTAGAGAGAACAACCCTTTGTGGGATCGTCAAATAGTGGATATGAATCGGGTTAATTGACACACACCTAATTATTAATGAGCCAAGTTCGATTGGTTTGGGAGGATGCATCATATGGTTTTTTAATGTGAAGGTTATGAGTTCGGCTTTCATTTGATTTTAATGTGAAGGTTATGAGTTCGGCTTTCATTTGATGCAATATGCTCTAGGCGATTCATAAATTTTACCACAAACAAACTTTTGGGTGGTGGGTGTCCACTGGAATGATGGTGATATGGTCCAATTGTAGATAAGCAAGCTTTAGTTTTTTTGGAGGCTCAAGATCGTTTATCAAAAGAAACTTCACTGAAATGGCCATAACTTGGGCTAGAAGTCTTTGTTTTGGGCTCGGGACCAGTCAAAACGACCGTTGGACCGAGGAGCAAGTTTTCACAAATGCCATAGGCGATTTAGGTCATCGTTTCGGCCAAAAAACGGTTTATTTTAAGAGTTATTTCAATTTTTGTCTTATTTTTACATTTTGTTGGACTTTGCGTTTGGGCCAGTTTTTTGCCCGTTTATGTTTGTGGCCCATTCGACTTTAGTTTTGTTTATGGATGAAATATTATTAAAAAGTTTATGAAAAATTTGTTTTTTTCTCTATCACGGTTTGTGTTAGTGTAAATCCTGATTATCAGTATTTTTTGTGAATCAACGATAGGTAGAAGAACTGTTCCTGGTATTCTCGTGAATTAACAGGTTCAATTATCTATCTTTCTGTTTCCGACTACATCAGATGAACGGGTCAGGTCATCATCTTTGTCTATGTTCGTAGTATGTGAGTGACTTTTCACTAATAAGTTTACCTGGTGACCAGACTTATAGTAGGTTTGATTGTTAAAATGAAAAACACACGCACCCAACTTATGTGTTCAATACTTCACTCTAAATTTTTTATTATATTATGTTATTGTTCTTCCTAATTTTGATGAATACTTGTTCAATTTAATTGGTGTGAACTACAGTCCTTTTAAGCCCAAACATCATCGAAGATTCGAAGGTATTACAAAATTTCAAGCGAACTAAACTTCATCATTTCAAAGGTAATATTTCTTTATATGTTTTACTCAGTTTGGTAATTAGCTAGCCGTTAGTAGGAGTGAAAATGAGCCGAGTCGCTCGTGAACTACACGAATTAAATAAAAAAATACCAGACATTTCTTAGTGAAGAGTTAATTATGAAAAATTATTTTAAGATAAGATATGATTAAGTTTACGCATAAATTAAGTTAATAAAAATATTATTATTAATTTTTTAAAACATCGTCTAAAACTATGTTTATTTCCAACATTTCAACTAAAAAAACATATTTTCGTAAACAGGACATTTAAAAAAACATCTCGTTGTTTGATTATTTTTGCTTTATATATAACTTTTCATTTTTTCAAAAAAGAGTCTTTGTAAAACTTCATTTTTACTAAAAAAAACTTGTTGTTTAAAAACTGCATTTTTTATTATTTTTGTCTTTAAAAGGTTTTCATTTATGAAAAAATTAGTTTCTTATAAAACTTTTAATTAATAATAACGGTTAAATTCATATTTAATAAATTGTTACTCTAGAAAAAATTCGTAGTATTAGATTTTATTTTTTAAAAAAGCGTATTATTTAATTAAGATGTTTTTAGAAAAATCTTGATTGTCAAAATAAGAGAGTTTTGACTTCAGGAAATGAGAATTTAATAAGTATTGCTTGTAGCAAAATATCTTGAAGAGAATATCATGTGATAAATTATTTATTTATTTATTAAAATTAGAAAATGTTCACAGCTGCTGTGAAGAAAAAAAAAGCATAAAAAAATCAAGCATCCTTAATGTATAACTTTAGCTAAAATTCCCATAATGTCATTTTTTATTAATTTTCCATTGAAATCTCTTTAAAACAAAAATGTTGTTACCGGAAAAAAACACCCGACCCTATTATAGAAATGTTATAGCCTACCCTAAAGGCGACCGAACCTACTGTAGAGGTGTACGACCGTACTATATAGTCAACCAATCGTATTATAGAGACGACAGTCCATGGAAGCGTTCAACCTTCTATGCAGAGACGTTCGACCCTTCTATAAACATCAGAGGCGGATGTAACTATGACACAATGTCGGATAAGCGCCGACATCTTATCCGGTTGAGATATTTTGAGGTAATTTTTTTAAATTGACATTTTGAGGAATTTTATAAGAAATTGACATATTAGGAATTTTCACACAAATTTAATGTATAATATATACACTTATAATATTAAAAACTAATTCAAATACGTTTCCGTCGCATATCCATTAAAAATGGGTGGACTTAAATATTAAAAAAAAAAAGAATGGAGGGTACGAGTGGGTCAATATGATAAGTGGCATTGGATCACTCGGGTCCAAACTCCAAATTTGATGACATCCCGATGATGTTGACCAGAAACGTTTAACCATTTCTTTCGTAATTATCAAAGCATCCACTGATGACATTTCTCCTATCTCCGTAACAATCGCATCACCAGCCGAACCGAACAGATAAATTTAAAACTTAAAACATTATATATA
>BJCM01061676.1:0-27902 GCA_018326385.1 Flaveria bidentis
TTTAATTAGCAATGAATTACTATGTAAATATCGTAACATATTAACTCTCATGTATTGATTTATTGGAAAAATAACACGTTTACACCGTAATGAGAAAGCTTTTAGGTTTATAGCTTTAGTAAACTCGTGTATTACACATGTTGAATAAATAAAATACTAATTAGAATACAATTTTATTAATTATTAAATAATATGTGATTTAAATTATGTATGAGTAAGTACTATAAGTAATAAAACAATAATATCAATTTTTTAAAAATTTGTTTTTATACTTTCTTTGTTTTTACTAAAAAATAAATCAAACATCTCGTTGAAAAACAAAACACATTTAAAAATGTTATTTTTAAAATATTTCATGTTTTAAAAAAAGTATGATGTACTTTCTCGAAATTTTTCTTTTTATAAAAATTTGTTTCTCTAGAAATAAATAATAATAAAAAGATCCATTTTTTAATCTTTTTAAAAATAGCTTATAATCAAAAAATAGAATTAAATAATATAATTAGTAATTAATTGAGTTATTTAATAGGAGATAGAAGCTGGAAAATTTTGTTAAAACTGAATGTAGTGTTGACATGTGACATCTCTAATTACCATTTTATATCATGTGGCATCCTAAGTTATCATTTTATTATAATAAAAAAATTATAAGATAACTAGTCTAACATCCCGTGTGTTACACAAATTGAAAAAATTAAAATAACAAATATTAACAATTAGAAATTAAAAACTAATACTAATAATCTTCTAATATATAAGAATAATACATAAGAATGATATATAAGGATGCAAAACTTAAGGGATATATGCAAAATTTTCATTAAAACAATTTTTCGTTATATGAATGACACGTGGCAATAACTTCTTGAGAGTGTGTCATGTGGCAACATATAGGTTAAAAACCAATAAATTATTAAAACATAAACTTAAAAAAGTTATAGCAAAGGTAGTTGCAAACGTGAAGAAACATGTTAACTTAGATTGTATTGTGATTGTATATATAATATTACTAGATTAGTACCTCGTGTATTACATGGGTTAAATAAATAAATATTAAATAGTTATTAATAAAAATAATTATAAAACGGTCTTTTGATACAAGATATGATAAATATTACGTACAAGTGATAATATAACAATATCATACTTAATTTTTTTTTAATTTATTTGTTTTCTAATTGGTTGTTAAACAAAATGTTTTATAACATTTTAAAAAGTGTCATTTTTAATAATTTATTTATTATCACTTTAAAATTTAATTACTTTTGTTTCATAAGAGTTTATTTTTAAAAGCTACAGGTTTAAAAATATATTGTGTATTTTAAAAGTTTTAAATTATTTTTGTAAAAATTTCTTATTTTATAAAAAAAAGTTTTTTCTTTATGAATTGCATTTGTAGAAAGATCTTTTTTAAAAAAGGTTTATATATGTAATATGAAAAAAATTAAATAATATCATTTGTAGTTAATATGATATTTATTAGGAGAGCGAAACGGAAAATAGAACTTAATAGCTTTAGAATTATGGAAGATAATTAGTATTGATAGATATTATGGAAAACTAATCTCTTAACATTATGTTAAAATTAAAATTTTGTTTACCATATATTACAAATGGCTTTTTTATATTGTCAAAATAAATTATGAGGAATAAAAATAATGGTTTCCATTTTAACATGTATTTGAATTAAAAATATAAATGATATTAATTCAAATTTTAGAAACTTTTTATTTTAGGAAAACAAATTAAGAAAAAATTTTGTAGTTCAAAGAAGTGTTTAATATGATGACAAGTGGTAACATTTGTTTAATTATATGACATGTGTCAAAATGTGTTTTATATATAAAGATAAAAGATAAAGATTATGGTTATTTTATAATCCTACGATTAAGTGAATAGTTTTGTCAAACTAGAAGGGTTATACTAATACGAAAGCCATACCATTCAAATCAGTTAAAAATAAAAATTGTTAGTTTAAAAATACGATAAAACACATACAATGTCATTTAACTAAAATTTTCTATTTTAGCCCGACCGTCGATACCACCCTTTTCCATTAACAATACATTTTTTTATAGAAGCAGTTCCAAATTTTCAAGAATAATACATAACTACTTATATCCTATAAAAATGAAATCTTTTACGTTTTAGTTGTGAGACACACTATCTAAACACACGAAATGTCCCTTTAGATACCATTATAAATACATCTAATTTCACATATTTTGATACTTTTAAGTTGTACTATTAATAGTGTATTATAATTTTTCTTTTATGAGGATGGAAACAGAAATTTCCATTTTTCATATATAAAAAGATTGAAAATAATGGAAAAGATAATTATGAATTAATATTAAGATGTTGACGGTTTTCTAATTAATTGTTATAGTAGCACGTATATAGTCGCTATAAGATGTGACTAGTATTTCCCTCTTTTTTAATGTTTTGGTATTCATGCTTTTACGCACTGGTAAATGTAATGATAATTTGACAATCACTTAACGTGTAATCTTTAATCACTAGCACAAAAAGTATCTTTTGAGGCGGTGAAAAAATAGATTCGAAGCGATTTTTAGACCGCCTAAAAAGCAAACCGTCTAAGAAAAACAACAACCGCTCCAAAACCTAGGGTTGTTTGGGGTGTTGTATATCATTAGTGTTGCTTTGGTTCGTTAATTAGATAATTAGGATGGTTTTCCTATGCTTTGAATGGTCTAGTTCATTAAGGACGTGTGGCTGCTTTAGTTCGTTAGTGTGATACATCTTTATTATTTATTTAAAGAAACATGTTTAATTGTCTTATATGAAATGAGCATACGGTGTTAATAAGGAAGTGAGATTATTTTTTCGCCAAATTTGTATCATCTAATAAATAATATTTTTTAACATTTATCATTCTTTTGACTTGTTTCTTTGGTATTTGTCATATTTCTAGACATTCTTACATCAATTTTCTTTTCAAAATGATACTATAGTAATTAAAATACTCACACAAATTTCTCTTTCTTATCAAAACTGAATTTTACTAATTGAAGTACTCACACAAATTTCTCTTTATTATCAAAACTAAATTTTACTAATTGAAATACTCACATAAATTTCTCTTTCTTATTATAGTAGTTGAAATAATCACACAAATTTCTCTTTCTTACTAAAACTAAATTTTTTTAATTGTTATATTTCTCTCTATTACTAAGATTTTTTCTAAAATCAAGCTATCTTTTCTTAAAAATAGATACTATTAAGAAAATTATAAATCACATCTTTTAATTAAATCTAAATAATAAAAAAAAATTATATAATATGAAATTTTCTAAAACACTAAACCTTTTCTAAACAAAATATTTTAAATGCTTTGTTTAAAAAAACTAAAAAAATGATTTTTTTTAAAAAATAATCTTATTAAAACAATCAGAATAATTAAAAACCAAAGTTTTAAAAAAAATTGTACAAAAAAATAATTTTTTTATAAAAAATCTTAAAACGAATGTTCAAAAATAAAACTATTTAGATAAGAGAGTTAAAAAATAGTATAACTATTTTATTTCCTGAACTATTACATGTATATAATTTTAAGAGAAAAGTGCAAAAATGGTCCTTGTAGTTTGACCATATTGCAAGTTAGGTCCTTAGATTTTAAAAGTTGCAAATTTAGTCTAAATATTTGAGAGTTTGTTGCAAATTTAGTTCCACCATTAGTGCCTGTTAGTTTTTAACGGTCTGGGGACTAAATTTGCAACATGATCAAACCATAGGGACCGATTGTGCAAGTTTCTCTAAAAATTTTAAAAATGAAAAAGAATAAAAAAAAATTAAGAAGATTGCAGGAATTTTTTTGTTTTATTTCTTTACTAGCATTCAAGATTTTAAATTTTAAAAACAAAATAAAAGTTTTCTAGTTTGCAATTTTCTCAAAGTTTAAAATTTTAATGTTAGGAATTAGTTGTTTTTGTAAGTAAATTTTAATAAAAATATGATATATATACACGTTGGATCTATTTAAAAATAATAGATAACGTTATTTACGAAATTTAATTAATAGAACAAAAACAAATTAATGATATATTACAAAATATATACTTTATTTGTGAGTTTGTTGTTCTATATTGCCAAAAAGAAATAAAAAAGAAAAAAGTTTTCTGTAATTTGTTTTAAATTTGATTTTTATTTTTTTTAAATTTCATTTCAGTTTTTCAAGATTTAAAATATTAGAGAAATTATGCAATTGGTCCTTATGTTTTGATCATATTGCGGATTTGAATATTGTTAAAAACTAACATGAACTAACGGTGGGGACTAAATTTGCAATGAACTCCTAAATGTTTGGATTAAATTTGTCATTTTAAAACTTTAGGGACCAAATGCAATATAGTCAAACTCACATGGACTATTTGTGCACTTTCTCTAGTTTTAATATATTTTATACAAAATTATGCTGTAATTATTCATTTTTAAAACTAACTATAATACGTTTAATTAATGAGGTTTTAGTCTATCTAGCTATAAAATAAATAAATAAAAAGTAAAACAATTATAAGTCTCATCATATTAATTTTTCATTTCTGTATATTAATAATAATAATATTGAATACTAATAATATTACTTATTCCATTTTCAAATTAAAAATATGTAATTTAATAAATTAAAAACCTATTTGTATTAAAAACATACTTTTTTAAAAAATTATAAAATACAAAATACAATGGAAAAATCATTTTTCTTAAAAGAAAATATTTAAAAGTCAATTTAAAAAAGTTTTAAAAAATTACATTATTATTTATTTACTTAAAATAGTTATTTATACGTAATTATAATAATATTTTATCTTCAAAGGCTGTATATTAAAACCACTTTAGTATTGAGGAGGTTTTAATTTTTTTTATACGATATGACTTTCTATTTCTCTTTTTGTAAGCAATTTTTAATAGAATCGTTTTAATTTAAAATCTATAGCTGTTTCAAAACATCAATTGTGTACAAGTGAATTGTTTTCATCCGGAGTTGAAGATTATAGTTTAACTTTTATTTATAGTAAAGGCAAGTGTCCAAATTCTAGGTGGTCATGTGGTTTATAGAAAATTTGATGTATTAGTATAGATTTATTAAATTTCAAACTCCATTTTGATTAATTATAAGTTCATATTTTATTAACATTGTAAATTCACACCAAAATCAAGTAGTTCTATGGTTTGTTTTGAGTTATTGTGATGAGTGTTCTATTTAAGTTGTAAAGTTATTATATAACTTCTTCTCGTTTTAAGTTAATTTCAACTTTACTACTTTTGAAATAAAAATTCTTTCAAAAGTTTAAAAAACATTCATTTACCTTCAAAAGTTTTATAAGTTGTTTTAGTTATGGTCCAAAAGTTTCATTATTTTGGATTTAAGCTGAAACAACTGATAAATTTTTGAACTGAAAGTAAAACAACTTATGAAACTTTTTAAGGTAAACTGATATTTTAATATTTTAAAAGCAAAACCGACTTTAACTCTTTAGTTTTAAAAACCAGCACGTAAATGGATCAGCAAACTAATAAAGTTGTTTGTTTGATAACTGCTAGATTTATAAAAACATTGCTTGATAGTGGCTATACATATTAGAGGGAACGAGACTTCTTTGCTATCCTTGCTTATCAAAATAAATAAACTTAGGGGTTGTTTGGCAGCATCTCAATTAGCCTCTTAATGGTTCAGATGTCTGAATGATTCAGTATTTAATGGTTCAAACTGTTTGTTTCGCGAGCATATGTCTGAATGGTTAAGACATTTATCTCTGAATGGTTAAACATTATACTGATGCTGAATAATTAAGAGGTCTAATGCTAAATGGTTATGACATATTATCTGAATTTGTTAGACATTTGCCTTTGAATAACTAAATGATATACTAGCTATTAATGGTTCAGACCTCTTAATGGTTCAGTAGTTAGGGGCTGTTTGGCAACTTCTGAACTATTAAGTGTTGAACCTTTAAGAGGTCTGAACCATTAAGAGTTAGTATATCGTTGAACTATTCAAATGTAAATATTTGACCAATTCAGATAAGAGGTCTTAACCATTTATCATTGGACCTTTTAACCATTTAGCATTAGTATAATGCTTAACTATTCAAATGCAAATGTCTGTACCATTCAGACATTTGCTCGCGAAACAAACACTCTGAATCATTAATTGTTGAACCATTCAGACATCTGAATCATTAATAGGCTAATTAAGAGGCTACAAAACAGTTCTTTAATGGTTTAAACATCTTATTAGTTTAACACTTAATCATTTAGAAGTTGTCAAACACCACCTTAAAAGGTTGTCAATATTATTTATGATCTATCAATTAATCAGTTATATTCAAAACTTTTTTAAAATAACAGTATAGGAAAAAACACAAACAGAACAAGAAAGAAAAAATAATCTAGAAACACAAAAGTTCTAGTCGTTATATCTTTGTTGTTTTCATTGTATTTTTGTATAAAGAGGTATTTTTTAATATAACATTACCCTAACAATAATATTTTTGTGTTTTATAATCAAAACCTCTACGTGTAACCTGTGAGTTTAAGACATAAATATATGAAGTCATTATATAGGACTAATGTGAACGCCATTTTATTAACTTAGTATTAAATTTTTACTTGTATTAATTCCGACATAACTCTAAAAAATAATCTATTATATATGATAAAATAAGAAGTTATGATAAAAAAAGTAAGATAAATAAATCTATTAATAAAAATATATGATAAAATAAGAAGTTATGTCTGCATATTAACAGTTAAAAACAACATCTGCATCGATCACCAGATATTATTACCAAAGTTTTTAAAGATAATATAGGTTTATTTAAACACAATCTAACATATTGACTGTCCCAACATGTTACCCATCTCATCATATTCGTCTACTTTGCTTATTATATATTTTAGTATTATCACAAAAAGCCATTATACCTATAAATGGTTATTTTAAAAAATCATTGTCAAAATAAATGGCTAAACATAACCATAAGGATATAAATAAAGGAGCATACTATAATTAATTATTTATTAAAACAAATATTAATATTAATTGATTAACAATAAATAAAGTTCTTAATTTCTTGTAAATACAAACTTTTGGGATGATCACCATACAACTTGTCAAGGTGAGTTACCCTTTGATGGCCCCCAACACCCAACACCCAACACCCAACACCCAACTAGCTCATGTCCCCATCTTGTGGATCATGCAAGAAAAATAATTAAATAAGTTGAAAAAATGCACTTTTAGAGTATAAAATATCTTAAAATTATGGGTAGTGTACTTGATGCTAAAAGTGAATTAACATTGTTTTTAACACGTGGTATGGACCGCTATAAACTTTATAGTTTAGTATTGGTGATTATATTTTCTTACTTAAAAATGATGTGAGTGTGATCCTTCAATTAAAAATTAATTAGATGATATTTAGGAGTAAAACGATGTTGTTAAAAAAGAACCATAAGACATCACGAGAATAAAATTCTAAGCATAATTTGAGATTAGCTAATATATGATACGAATAACAAAACAACGCTAGTATGTTGTATCGCATAATCCAATGATTCTTATACATATTCATGACAATAATATCGATTAAGGAGGGTGATTATATGAGTATGCATGTTTACGTTCTAATAAAATAGTTGACCAATTCATGCAAGAAAAAAAACTAGAGGTACATACCAGAAACCATTAATCTACGAGTTTTTAGAAAAAAATTGTTTTTGTGGGATTCATCTTAATATTTGTTATGAAATATGAATGTTGTCTGTTATTAAAATAGATTAGAACTTGTCAATAGAAACCAAAGAGCATTTAAATCGACACTATTAAGTATTATAGTGTTTTTTAACGATGAAAGAATAAAATTGATTAAATAATAATAAATCATTACATTTTATTATTTTGTTTAGTTATCATGTGAGTATGGAATATAAAGGAATGAAATACAAAAATGGTTATGATAGTGACGACGGTGGTGGTTGTTGCTGATGGTGGTTAGCGGCGGCGATGGTGGTGGGGTGCGGCGACGGTAGTTGTCGGAGGTGTTGACAATGGTGGTGGTTGTGGTGCTGGGTAGCTAGTGGTGGTGGCCGATGGTTGGTGGTGGTGGTCATTGGTAATTGGTGGTGATGGTGGTGGTGGCGATTATGGTGTTGGTGGTGGGGTTCGATGGTGATTGGTGGTAGTGGCCGATGGAGATTGGTGGTTATGGTGGTGGTAGCGCTCATGCTTTGTGGTGGTGGCCGATGGCGACCGATCTTGGTGCAAAACTTTATGAGTATGTGACGGTTGGTGGTGGTGGTGGTGGTGGTCGGTGTTGGTGGTGGTGATGGCAGGTTAGAGGTGGTGATCGATCTTGGTGGCCAATGGTTGTTGTGTGGGTGGTGTTGATGATTAAGGATGGAAAAAAACAAACTTGAATTTCTTTTTTATTTACTGTTCATTACATTCTTTTAATCATTCTCGTGCATCAAACGTTACCTTAGATTACTTAAGACTGTAAGAGTATATAGTGGGGAATTAATATATGGAGTTAATCTTGGTTTTCGTCCATGAGTTTTACAAATTGTCTTCATTTGAGTATCAACATTTATTTTGTCTCCATTATTGGCCTGAGTTTTGCAAATTGTTTCTATTTTTGTTCTTTTGACTAACGATGTTAATATTTTCTGTTTACTTTTTTTAAAAAGAGCAAAATACCCCTAAGGGCTATAAAATATCACAATCTTACTTTTCAATTCCTTCTACACAGCACCACATACCATCGCCATTACACACCACCACCACACACCACCGCCACCGCACAACACCACTACCACACACCACCTCCAGCACACTCCGTCACACCTCACACCACCAGCACCAAACACCACCGCCGGCCACACACCACCGGCACCACACACCACCGTACCACCATCACCACACACCATTGATTTCCCAAATTTAGTACCATCTGATTAGACGATACTAACCTTCGTTTAACATTTTCTTTCGCCATCATCGTGTTAACCCTAGATGTTAAGGTGGTAAGGGAGTCTAGTAGCCTCTTTCTTTGAGGGTTTAGATTTGCGGCTTCACTATTATTATCGGAGATTCCTTCGATGAAATCGATCTTTTTGACACCCCTTTTAGCTACTGCCGACAATTGAATCAATGGGTAAAGAATTAAAGATTAATCTGCAGAATAACAACCTCAATTTCTACTGTAATCGCTAGTTGAATCAACTGCAGATGAGGGTATAGAGAGAGAGAGAGAGAGAGATAAAGGGGAGGAGAAATGGGGGAGAAAATCACGTGATTAAGGCGAGATTAACATCTCGCGTTATGCAGTATTGTAGTGTGTGTTAGAGTGTGAAGATGTAGATACATGTGTTGATTTTTTCACAAGAAAGTCAATCTAAAAGGTGGATTTATGAGATCACTTGTGAGTTTGACTTGGGTTGTGTATAATGATTTCTTCCCAAATTTAGTACCATCTGATCAGACGACTCTAGCCTTTTTCTTTCACCGGTGAGGGAGTCCTGTAGTTGATTGGGGTGAGATGGATCAGAGGTTGCGAGTAAATGGGTGATGCCGGAGACGGTAGTGGTGAAGGACTCCGACGACGGTGGTGGATAGGGTGAAGGAGGATCGAAGCAAAGGGGAGAATGAGGTTCTATAATTTGTGTGTGATGGCGGTGGTGTGTAATGTTGTGGAGAAAGAAGAAAAAGACAGAGTGTGAGAAAGTGAAAAGTGAGGTGGTGATGTTCTTTTATAGCTAGGGGTATTTTTGTTATTTTAGCACTCACTTAACTGAAAATCTTAATACCGTTAGTTAAAAGTACGAAAATACAAATGATTTACAAAAATTAAACCAATAATAAAAATAAAATAAACGTTAATATTAAAATGAAGACAATTTACAAAACCTTAGAGATAAAAACCGATATTAACTGTAATATGTGAGAAATCCTAGACCTTGCACTTGGGTGTACATAGAAAAAGTCGAAAAGACTCCACTTTATTGAAGTTTGACTTTGACCATGATAGCATGATTTGTCATTTAAATTGCAAAACAATATTTTTTTGTCAATGAGTTTTAGATCAACTGGTTTAGAATGAGACATCTTATGATTTTTCAATGTGAAGGTCATGGGTTGGAGTCTCACAAGGTGCAATATGCTTCTAATGGGTCAAGGGTTTTATCACAGTGGGTCTTTAGGTGGTGGGTTTCCCTTGGAATGGTGGGCGAGCCGGGTCACCAGCGTTGTCTGTGTTCGCGGGCGTGGGTGGCCTTTCGCCATTGGGTTTACCCGAATGACCGGGCTTAAAAATTATTCGTTGGCCGTTAAAAAAAATTGCAAAACAACTTGCTTTCCGTATTTTCTTTTAAAGATGTCAATTCATACAGCCCACTCTTGTTGGAAGAGTGACCGACTCAAGTCAACGTTGATTACTACTTTTTATAATTAGTTATATAATTATATAATTAATAGGGGCATCTTTTTTCCTTGTGTCCACAATCACATTTAATAATTGGTGTAATTGTTTAGTGAGTAATTACTTTTAGTAATTGCCATATCTAAGCATCTCATTGTCCCGCGTTTTATTTGTCTACTAATTTTCTCTCCCATGCTTGTAAGTCCATTCACGGTGAGTTGTTCACGCCCCCTCCCACTATACACCAGTGTAGTGTTTAGTGAATGTAAAATGACATGACAACTTTTCACGCCCTCTTATGCATACATTACATATACCCTAAGTTTCATCACTTAAAACTTTTTTAAAGCATAATAAAGCCATCCAAATTATCAAAATCGCTATGTAAACCGTCATAAAAACAAGTCATTTCGTAATGTTACAAGATTCATTTGAAGTACACAAATCCAAACAATTCAAAAAAAACGATCTCAATGTTCAGTGCCAGATAATCTATTCTATAGACTGGTTTTAGACTTGTAATTTAGCCTGTAAAAAGCCCATATGTCCAGTCCTTAAAAGTGCTTGTCTATCAGCCCAGCCCAAACATATGCTTTCTATAATTTTAAAAAACTTAATCAGTTAATCCAGTAAAAGAAACCAACTCCTATTTAGAACACAACAACATACAATTCCAATCACAAAATTAATATACAATAAATTACAGAGAACTTATTCTTTTTTAGGTTGTTGCATATGATACGAGCAGCCACAGTTGAGGTTGACCGAGGCGGGAACAAAAACGCATATCATCAAATGTTTTTACTTGTTTTGGAAGACCCAAAGATCTCTTCAATCATGCTGCAAGTAGGCAAGAGATCAACACCTTTTGTTGAACCCATTGTAGAATATGGGGGGTCCCAGTGCAAGTATGATTCAGATTTTGACCCGAAACTGCTTCCTGCTACGGGCTTTTCTTGCTTGTTTTCACTTGTAACTTTCTCATCACATACACTAGTCGATGAACTTCCATTGATCACTTGACTTTCTTTAACATCAGTGACAGTATCACCATCTTCAGATGAAGAATCATGACCATTATCATGATCATTGTCTCCATGATCAACAAAAGGTCCAACTACAACCAAATCATCATCTTCTGTCATAGCCCCACGAGACCCTTTTCTGGTACCCCACCATTCATCATCATCACTGTCAATTGCCAGTAACTGCGATCTGTTCTGAACAGCTCTTCTCCGATATATAAAAACGTTAAAATAATAACTTACTAATTCCTTTTTTGTACGTGTGGGGAATTCAATGGAAAGCACCTCCCAGAATCTTTTACCATGTGAAACTGGATTCGAGTAAACAATATCTTGAAAATGTTGTTCTTCTTCTTCGGTCCAGTTACAAGCTACTTCCTCACCCGTGTTATTAAATCCCAAATTTATAAACGTCTCGAGCCCTAAAGATTGTTTTAGATTCGTCCGGGCTTCACTGACATGTTGTTGCACACATCTAACAGAACCATTGTCCACGCATTTGCATTCCGTTTGAGTAATGACGGTCTCGTCCTTCTGGTTCGAAATGACACAATCACCCATCAAAAGCTTCTCTCTTCCGTTGTTGGAAATGTAATTTGTAGCTGAATCTGAATCAAATTCAGGAACATCTGCTTGATGATCTGGTCCAATGGGTACTTCTTTTCTCGGGGTGCAATTTAATAAAGATGAATATGTATCGTCATAATGAACTAGTGGTAGTCTAGGCAAGTTGAATTCATAAAATTCAGAAAAAAGATTTGGGCAAAACCCGGGAATGGGCCCAGGCCCAGAAGCTTCTTCACAACCAGTGATGTCAGTCACTAAAGGTAAGGGGGCACTTGTTTCAAACACCTTTTCAACCATATCCGGGACAACAATGACCTTCTCACCACCTTCACCTACACAATGAAATTTATGTTACATAAAGTGTGAAATCATTTTGAAACTTTCCTTTTTAGTTTTAGTTCGAACTGGCGGGCTGCCCTGTAGTACAGAGCTAATACTATAATTGCCCTATAATATTTATTGCAAACTAACCATCGTTTTTATGAAAATTCACCAAAAACACAGAAATGTTGGCAATGAGAACACATAGGATGTTATCTATTTATGATCCACAGTTTTTATTTACTTGAATTTAACGTCTACATCATAATAATGCAACTAGAAAAAGAAAATAATTGTTGACTAGTAATATACTTCAATTCCATACGCATGTTGATTATGTATATAATTGATACTTTTGTATAATAAACTAGTAAACGTAAACACATAAAACCATGGCAACCAGAGAAGTTAGTTCAACGATATGCATGTGACAATTTATAATTCTGTACTCACCTACAACAACAACATTTTGAGATGGTTCAAGAGACTGTTTCTCTTCTCCAAACAAATCAGGCTTATTCCCATATTCAAGATGCTTTGGATGCTTAATAAACTCTTGGAGATCCTCATCAAATGGTCGTTTAGTTCCCATCACAACCTGCAACATGTGTACAAGGTATATCAAAATCAACAAAATGCGGAGAAAATTATAGATCTCTTGATTATAATTTAACACGTAATAAGAGCAGTAAAGCTTAATCCATTATCCACAAAATAAAATCTGTGATGCATGGCAGAAGGAGTTCTCTTATTAGTGTAATAATGTCTATTGTCGGGGTAACCAATTGATTCTGCATTGTCTTTTAGCAAGTAACAAACATCTAAACATTTTGTACATTAGCTTTGGTTGCCTATGATTCTGTATACAGATGGGTAGATAAAAGCGGTGTTGCCACTTGCCAGGCATAAATTTTGATCAAACAAAAAAGGCTACATTCTGATTCGTACACAGCTTATCAATAAGAATAGGAATAGATTCTAACAAATAAAATAATCACGAGTAGATGTCAGTTTAAATATTCATCAGTTGTACCACATGTATGTATCATATACATGTTAGCAAATAATTCAAGTGCATGCTTGCCTGCAGTATAGAAAATCTACTATGGCTTCCGCACTGGAACATTGTGTGAAGTAACAGTCAAACTTCAGAACTTTAGAATAAAAAGAACCATCACAAATGAATTTATAACAAGTTTAACTGAATCACATGTAGAAATTACCAGCTAATCTATCCATAAACCTAAATAATTCAATACTAAATGATCACAATACATAAATTCCTACATAATTTCAGGTTTTCAGCAGCTAATTTCAGTAAGGTATAAAAAACTATAATTTTTCCATTAAAATCAAACCCTAGCAAATCATTCACCAAATTGAATACAAAACCAACAATAACCAATAAAAACTTACCGAAACCCTCGCCCAATTTGCAGAAACAACGACTTATCACAAAACCGAGCGTCTCAAAAACCCTAGATTACAATTAAGACTAAAATCTACAAATTTACGGAGCAACACCACACGGTATGTTACAGAAATTTGAAAAATACGACAAAAATACGGATCTGAGGAGAACAGGATTGAATCTGAACATCGGGTGCAAACCCTAACCCTAGAATTTGGTAAGATACTCGAAATAATACATAAAATTCGATCAACGGATATAAGATGATAGAAATAAACGAATAACAAATGAATTCAAGAGGCTATATGGATAAGATAACAGGGATTGAAGCTTTGATCTGAGAGAAAACTCGAAGAACACGATGAAAAAGGGGGAATTCGGATACGGTTCTTGTTTATCGTATACAACGCAAGCGGTCTAGCTGCAAAAACCCGGTTCGGCGATGAACGGACGTTATCACGGGCAACATAAGCCGGTACACGTGTAAATATGTAGTGTGCTGCTTTTGCTTAGTTACACTTGATTGAGACCATCATTATAACTAATTGGTAAATATGTGGTTAATAATTGAATAATTAAAGGTCGAATGGTTTTCCATGCTATGTTGAATAACTAGGTAGTTGAATAACAAGGTAGTTGAACAATAAGTTACACGTACTTTTAGGTTTATTTATCGACGTGTATCCTAAGAAAAATAAAAAAATCTGTCATCAGGTGAGAACATCACATTTTGATTTCGATGACAAAAGAACCCCAAACAAAAGTATATTAATTGGTACTTGCCAATTGAATTTATAAGAATTTTTGTACCGTACAACGAGCATGTGTGTACCAGGATACAAAATAAATAAAATGACATTGTTTAAACTTGAGAAAAAATACAGAAAATAATATAAGGGTTGTGTGTTATATGAGGAAAACTAATAAAATCATGATGTCTCCCTATCCTCTAACACTTAAAAGATATAAATGTTTTAAATAATTAATAGATATTGTTTAGATACTTTTTTTCCTAAGTATTCAATGTTATTAAACTTATCAAAATGTATTATTATTCAATAGGCAGATGTTATGAGTGTCAGTCTTTTCTTCACCATCAGTTTTTATTTGTTTTATTTCTTGATCTTTTTTACTACTGGTATTAATATTTAATGTGGATGCTTTTAGCATTGTTGGAGCATCGTCAATTAATTGCAATTAGTCGAAAACTATTGGTGACAACTGTTGTGGTACTACCACAAGTCCGTCACACGTAAATCTTCCATGTATATAATTTGTTTATGTACCATTACTAGTTAAGCTGACACTTTTATATTATTTAGACAAATGACAATGTATATGATCAAACTTATTTTGTAAAATGGGTGATGCCATAAAGGTAATGTTGTTAACCTAACGTATTTATTGATCATTATAAACAATAATAGTATCTTAACACATTAGCATGCCATATCCACATATAGACAATACATCTTAATATAATTCGCACATTCATATGTATTTAGTTAGATTCAATTTTCCATACTAAACATGATTGTCTTGTTCTTACGCTGCACATGTTACAACAACTTTAAACGTATTCCGTAAGATATAACCCAAACAATAACGCTTCTATAGAAGCTGACAGTCAACTACAAAAACCATCCATTATCTCCAATACGCACGCATAAACTCCTATCGTTAGAGCACGACGGGAATAAATGTCTCGCAATAACCACCCTCTCATGACGTGGGAATAGGGCTGACAAATCGTGTTTAACATGTTACTGACGACGCGATTAGCACAAATGTCAAACTTACAAACGACACATTTAACGCTTAGATTTTGTTGTTTGAGTGTGACAATTATATGTTTTATGTGTCAATAAGAAGAAAATGATAAATCAAAGATTTCTAATTTTAACTATTTTAAAAAGTAAAAAGATACATAGTATATTTTTTTACTAAATAGGTTTTATCGTATTTAAATAAATATCTGTTTTACCGGTCCTCCAACCAAATGTTAACTTTTTTATTTTTTGATTATTTTTTAAGAAGTATTTTAGTCTTTTTGCATGTTAAAAGGGTCAAAAAGCGAAACATACACCAAGTGCTAACGCAATGGGACGTGAGTAATTGTAGCGGAGGTATAAGCAATCAGATCAACAATCGCAACACAGAGATGTAATTTCACTGCTAAACGGAGTAGATTGCATCAATTTAGCCCCAGGAATGACTGAAAGCGATTTCTCGAGGAAGACGACGTGCTGCTGACCGCAAGTGATTGAGAGTATGAGAATCGAGACAACCGACGGACGGCAGGATAATGTCACCGGCGATGGACGGCAACGGAAAACGGTGCGTTTTAAGCAAATATTGATTGTTGTTGTGCATTATTACACCATCATCGTCTCCAATCTTACACTATCAACTCGACGATCATACTTTACTACTTTAGATTGCAATCACAGAAGCACACATACACTAGCCATGGTTATAGCCACGCGTCACATGCTCATGCTATCTCGCCTCCGTCACCGAGCTCTGATCGCCACCAGATCCGCTTCAACAGTAGCCAGCGTCTCAGAGACGCAAGCTGCACCACATACGGACCAGATGATTGACGATCACGTTGCAGAACGACTGAAATTGAAGCTCAAGCGACTCGAAAAACCTGACTCTAGGTTCCTCAAATACAACTCTCCTCACCCTAGTTTAACAGATCATACGTCTATCCTTGCGTACCCCGAGACACGAGTCACCACTCTTCTTAATGGTCTTCGTGTTGCCACGGAGTCTAATCTCGCTTCACATATGGCTACTGTCTGTGTGTGGATTGATACAGGGTCACGGTTTGAGACGGAAGAGACCAATGGCGTTGCTCATTTTCTTGAACATATGGTGTTTCAAGGGACATTGAAGAGGTCGAGTAGTGAGTTATATGAGGAACTTGAGAATATGGGAGGGGAGTTGAATGGATATACTTCTAGGGACCAGACGGTTTTTGTCGCGAAAGTGATGGCTGGAGATGTGCATAAGGTGCTTGAAATTCTATCAGATATGTTGCAAAACTCGACTTTTGATGAGAAACCGATTAAAGATGAGCGTAACACGATTATGGATGAGTTCCTAGAGGTTTGTTATATGCACTTTTTTCATTATATATTGCAGTTTTGCAGATATCTTACCTGATTAGAGATGAGTGTAATGAGATTCTCAAGTCTTCCACTTCTTGCAATGTTGGTTTCAGGTGAAGGCAAAGGCATATGATGTACTTTGTGATCATTTGCAAGCTGCCGCTTTCCAACACAGTTCCCTTGGTCGGACCGTTCTTGGAACTCCTAAAAACATCATGTTGATGACAAAGAAGGATATTCAAGATTACCTTTCAACCCACTATGCAGCCCACAGAATGGTATTCAACAAGAAAATTTCAAATGCTCTCTTGCTATCTTTATCTTGGTTTTATGAAGTGTTCACACAAGGCGATCTTTAGGATGCTTACATGTAAAAACAACCAAATAATCATATTATGAATAAACAAACAAACTAACATACTCAGTGAAATCCCACTCAACAAGTTGGTATGGGTAGGGTGAGATGAAGGCGAAGTGGCAAACCATACCTCTAATTACATGGGATATAGAGGCAGCACCCCAAGAGACAGCTTCATAATATACAATCCAATGAGATATATATTATAAATGATTTACTTAATAATAAACTGATGTGTAAAAGATACGAGAGAGATGCAACTTCTGTTTTGGTTGAACATAGAGCAATGCCTTGTGTACTTGAAACTTTGGCCTCGTGCAGTGCGCAGCGGCTTTTGGAACCTGAATGCATTGGAGTGCTTCCCGCTCTTTAAAACCAAGATTTTGTACTATTAATATGATCTGTTACAGGTAATTTCAGCCTCAGGGGCCGTGAAGCACGAGGACATTGTAGAGCAAGTGAGTAAGATGTTCACAAAACTATCCACCAATCCCATAACTTCAACACAGTTGGTAGAAAATGAGCCGGCAATATTCACTGGTTCTGAGGTGGTGTTACAGTTTTTGAGGGCTTGATTTTTGACGTTGGACAAATAACTATTCTTAAACAACCTTTTGCTGAACTGTGAAATAATCAGATTCGTCAGAGGGATGATAATACGCCTTTTGCTTATTTTGGTGTTGTCTTCAAAGGACCATCAACAACAGATTCTGATGCAGTTGCTGTGTTGGTCATGCAAACTATGCTTGGATCATGGGACAAAACCACAGATACAGGGTTAGTAATTGGTAGACTTTATTTAATCTTCTTATATATTAAGGAAATTTTATTCGTTCAAATTTTTTTTATTCTTTTCACTTTGCATATAGAGTTTAATTTTGTTATTGCTTGTATATTCTTTGGAAATAATGAACAGCTCACTGCTTGCTCAGATTGTGGGGATTGATGAACTTGCTGAGTACGTGATGGCTGTGAACAATTACTACAAAGAAACTGGGCTATTTGGTGTCTGTGCTGCTGCTAAAGTGAGTTCTAACTTATAAATTAATTGCATCTGAAGGGGCAAGTCGATGCATTTGTTGTCTACTTTTATGCAACGTTAGCTATGGTAACACTTTAAAAACATGTGTGCACGTGCGTCTGCTGCTGGGTCAGTAGGTTGCTTAGAAAAAATATGCCAATTCTAATCGAGTTTGTCATCTTATGTTATGTGACAGCTTTTAATTATCTTGCTATAAGCAATAGATTTATTTCACAGTCATGAAGCTTTGATTTTATGTTCCAATTCTGTTCATATGGATGACTACTAGCTTTAGATTCATCTTTATCTTTTTATTGCACAATATGTATATGTCTTGTTATTATGATGTAACACTGGTATAGTGTTTGGATCAAATTCAAGTTATTATTACCTGCATATTCTAATTGGGTTAATTATATTTCATTTAGTGAAGTGTTAAATAGTGTTTAATTTCTTATTACGTTTCCAGCTTAATGCTTTCTATTCTGTCTGTAGCCAGATCGCTTAGACGATTTGGCTTCTGCGATAATGCAAGAGATAAGCAAACTATGTTACCAAGTTGCAGAGGAGGATGTTATGCGTGCTCAAAATCAGGTAACTTAGGCACTAGTTTGTGATCATGCAATTCTAGTTCATGAACCTATAAATGCACAGCTATGTTTTGGTAATCTTTATTTATCAACGTTAAGTTTGGTTTTTCACTGCATCAAATAACAAAGTGGGCAATCCCTAATGTCTAGGGAGCAGTGTACCTTTCGGCCTTATTGTCATTCTTACGGTGTCTTCACTATTTTCAGCTTAAATTTTCACTTTATAAAGAACACCACAGTGCTGAAGAAATTGGACGTCAGGTACGCTGGATACATAGTACTTCATGAAATTTATTTTTTACCCTAAGATTAGAAATTATTTTGTAGCATACAATCACATAATAAACTATATCTTTGTAAAGTTATACATGCCAATAAATGTTGGGGGTTGTCATTGAGATATAACTGCACTGTCCAATCGGACAATTTGGATTGGACCAAATCATTTGGATTTTTGATCAATATGGATCAAGAGTCCAAGACCATACTATTATTTCGGTTTTTGGATTAGTCTTGGTTACTGCTGTAAGAATCGCATGGTCCAAACAAACTGAATGTTAAATTACTTTTTTATTTGTTCTATATATATCATTACATTTTTCACACACAAACAGACAAATTAATAATATACTTCTATACACCTATTATTTTTCATATATATCAGTATAGATGCCCTTACTATGTCAATATATTTGTTTGACTGTCATAAAATATATTGATGGAAAACCGTTTATGAAACCGATCTGACCACTCATATTTTGATTTGGTTTGGCTGGGATTGACGTGGTTTTGATGGTTTGAATTATTTTAATAAGAATCACATACCAGTTGGTTTCAACTATTTGGAGCTGATCCAACTGACCAAACACCCCTACCAAGTTGTATACTTTTGGCTTGACGCGACCATAAATGTTTATTACGATTTATGTTGTAATAAATCATTTAATAGTTTAACATTAAGTGTTGTCAAAGAACTGATGGGTAACTTTTAAACCTATTATTATTCGTAGTTTTTATATAAAACAACAACAACCCTTACCACTAAAATCCTACATGATGGCAAACCCTACCTGTACCTCAAGGGGTAGAGAGGATGCACCGAGAGAGACCCCGGCTCACAATACCTCTATAGTGAATGTAAGATACTAACAGAAAAAAATTGTTCTTCCAGTGCATCATCCTTTTTTCTTCTAGTTACTTGATGTTTATTCTTAGTTTGGGCATCCCTTATTTGTAGTCTGCAGCGGTAAAACTCTCGCAAATCTTTATTTTTTTAATTTTTTTAAATTTTTTGTTTTGCAGCTGCTCGAATATGGGCGCAGAATCCCACTTGGTGAATTATTTGCCAGACTTGATGCAGTGGATGTTGCCACCGTCAAACGTGTAGCTAACAAATACATATTTGACCAGGTTATCACTTTTTCTACACACCTTTTATACACAGAATTAATATATAGTTCCCATGTTAATTAGTATTTACAACATTCCTTTTGTATGTATATTTTTTATGAGCATCAGGGCACCTGACAAAATTTTGTTCTACTTAATAATATTAGAATTTGTACTATTGTATTATTTGATGAAAAGTTGAAAGACATACTTAACCTGATTATCACTAGAATTTATTATGCAACAAAAGAAGTATGGAATTTAGAAATGGGTCAAATTTAACATTCTCATGAAACTTGCAGGCTTAGAACGGGACAAATAGGCCATCACCACCCATCGTTACTAACCGCCATAAACACAAATATAGCTGGGGAACCATTTTTGTTCTCTTGTTTCTCTTTCTAAAATCCATTTCAACCCGAGACGATTTTGCTCAGAACTAGTTTGACCTGAACCCATTTTGGTTAGAACCTGTTTTGACCTGAACTGAAGTGACATTCTGTCCTGAACTCAATTTAAATAATCTTGAATGAGTGGTTGTGAATACAAACTACATATAATTTCAAATTTGATATAAATATATATTATAAAACTTTCAAAGAAAGTTCAATTATTGCATCAAAAGAACTATTCGTAAATTTGTCCACTGCTCGAAGCTGATTGAGTTAACAGCTTAGGTTTGTCAATCTGCTTGTACTTTTGTTTTGGAACGACTAATTTACACTCCCTTTAATTTTACTTCTAAATCTAACGTGAGCCCTCAAACACTTGGGGAGGGACACCTTTCATACAAATTGGTTCCGTTAGGTCAGAGACCCTTTGGTATTTGCTTCTTACGTAGTCAAACATTCATTGTTTGCGTAAATAGCTTTTGGTGTTAGAATGTGTGCAGAATTATAATTTAGTTGACCACCAGTTCTTGTTTTTTAACCATATCTTGTTCTCTTTTTGTTTAATCATAACAAAATCAAAGCATGTATCCTTATTATGAATTGCCTAATTCATTTTTGACATTCAAAGTTAGACCATTAAGATTGTTTTTTTTCATTAAAACTTTTGGGGATTGCAGGACATAGCAATTGCAGCATCTGGGCCAGTGAAGCTATTGCCAGATTACAATTGGTTCCGCAGTCGTACTTCCATGCTTCATCATCAAGCTCAATTTTTGTCGCCTCTAATATGTTTTTGACTTTGATCTATACAACCGAGATGTTCCATGTGCTGTGCCTTTGTTCTGTAATGTTTTGGTTGAGTTCGTGATATCATATGGTCATGTTAGTTTCATGTTTGTTTTGTTCTTGACAGCTAGAATATGTGCCTTTGAAGGTTCCTAATGTTATATTATGGTTTTAAAGCACTAAGCAGGTTGTAATAGAATTTTTCTTACATTCTGATAAACTACTTTACAGCTTTACTAGTGATAAATTAGTGAGTCAAACTACAAGAAAAAAACAATGGTATTACTTAATAGAAAATATACATACATACATATTTATCTATAAATTATTAGAATAGATAATTTTATAACTTATGTTCCCACAAGAAGCTCATGTGATGTTTAAGAAAAACCCGAATACATACATACATATTTATCTATAAATCATTAGAATAGAGACTTAATTTTTTTGAGAGTGTCAAACCTGTTGTTTCACTTGGGTTTGAGCTGGGTGGCCTGCCTAGACGAGCAAATCCAGAAACACTACATTTTTTAAATTAAAATAAATTTTAATAAAATTTTCTCAGCTAGAGAATTAAAAGGAGCACTTTCAGCCTTATTCCGGTCTTTTTATTCACATATTATTATTATTATTACCACCATCATCTTCGTCTCCATCACACAAACACACAGTCCCTCTCCTTTTGCCCTAATTACAAGCACTGAATCACAGAACCACCACACACCCACCAACCATGGCGATACGCCACCTCCTCAGCCTCTCTCGCCGCTCACACCGCCTTCCCACCACCACCACCGCCACCGCCACCAGACCCGCCTCCACCGCCGCCGCCGTCGCCGCCGTATCCGACGCACCAACACCGTCTCCACCACCTCCAAACCACATGATCTACGATCGCGTCTCCGAACAAGTCAAATCGAAGCTCAAACGGCTCGAAAACCCCGACCCAAGGTTCCTCAAACACAACTCCCCATACCCTACCCTAACCGATCACACATCCATCCTCACCTACCCCGAGACACGTGTCACCACCCTCCCCAACGGCCTACGTGTCGCCACCGAGTCCAATCTCGCCGCCAGCACGGCCACCGTCGGCGTGTGGATCGACGCGGGGTCGAGGTTCGAGACGGAGGAGACGAACGGTGTGGCGCATTTTCTGGAGCATATGATATTCAAAGGGACGTCGAAGAGGTCTGTTAGGGATTTGGAGGAGGAGATTGAGAATATGGGAGGGCATTTGAATGCGTATACTTCGAGGGAGCAGACGACTTATTATGCTAAAGTCATGGGTGGAGATGTGCCTAAGGCGCTCGATATTCTGTCTGATATTTTGCAGAATTCCACTTTTGATGAGAGGTTGATTAACCGTGAGCGTGGGGTGATTCTTCGTGAGATGGAAGAGGTATGTGTGTTTTTTATGTATGTTTTTCTTAATTTTTCTTGGTTTTTTGGGTTGAGTTGAATCAGCATCTCTATTGCTTGATGTAGTTATGTCTTTTTTGTGCATTTGTGAACGATGAATGTGTGGTGGATAAATGAAACTGATTGTCGATAAGTTAATGCAGTAGAAGTTAAAAGAGAAACTTTATGTATGTGACAGTTAGTAAAAAGAGCAGTTAAGTCAGTTGGTTGGTTTAACATGATTTTGAATAGATCAGTTAGTGAGTCAATGTGTAAAAAGTGAGCATAAATAGTGTGTATGTGTACCTGAACTGCATGTCGAATGCTAATAATTTTCTTACGCAAGTTATCTTCTTCTTTTTTTCTCTCAAATTCTCTTGATTTCTCTATTAGTTTGCAATCTCAAGAATTGTTCTTTGTTTTCTACAAGCTCTTCAAATTGTAAAGAATAGGGGTTTGGTCATTGAATCTTCAATGTCCTATTCTGCATATCCAATTTTAAGGAATTGCCGAAGTGTGTCACTTTAAAGTTTAAAGGGTGTAACTTGTGAGTGAAAAATGTTTGAGCTTTAATGCTTTATAGAAAGAGGTTTCATTCTAGACATAGACTGCTTGAAGACTGGATAGTGAGAAAATTGATTTTTTATGTTAAATCATTGGAAGGTTGGGGTGTTGAGTAAAAGAGGTGACTTTTGGTTGGAAAGCCGTAAACTTGATTTAAGGTTTTCGTGAAAAGTAACGAATTTAAGATTTAAAACAATATGGGTACACAGTCACTTCATGGTGTTGGGTTTTGGCTAGATCTATGGATAAATACTAGATTTACTTCAGAAGTCACATAAGCATAACCACTGAAGTTGATAAATCTATTAGCTTGAGGCATGGTATATCCTCTTCTACATAATCTATTCTATTTTAAGACTAGGTTGGAGTTGGCTATTCTGCTATGGACTGTTAGGTTATGATATAGACCATCTTACAGCTAGATTAATGTATAATCACAAGATAAGGGCCAAATATATGTCATGATTTAAAATCAATATCTCATGCAAATACATTATGATTATAAGAAACATATACGCCGTAGCCAAATCCTACTCCAGGAGTCGATTAAGAGAGATTTAGTCGGCCATTGCCAGTGAAGTGGCCATCATTGTTAGGGACTGGGTTCATTATCATTATCATTACCGAGGCAGTGTTGTTCAGGAAGGATGCCGTCATGGCTTAAAAGAGTTAGTGTGTGTATGGTGTGATATTGTCCTCCGTAGTCTTTCCAAATGAGAAAACAGGTGGAATTCGAGGCAAAATTTTAGGATTTGTACTGTCAGCAAGAGCTGGAAGTAGAACACAGTGGTAAAAATCCACATGTAACGGTCCAACTATGGGACCTATTTTCTCCTTCTCTGGTCTTTACTCTTTCTATTGTTTTTTCTTTGTATGCCTACAAAAAACAAAATGATCTAAACTATCAAAGCAAAATGTATTGAGGAGAGGAGAATTAAGTGATAATAGTGTCAATTAAATATTAAAATAATGAATAACATGCACTTGTCAGAAACCCTAATTCTCATATCAGCCCACTTTCTAAATTTATTACGTTACTTTTGCCATGTTGGTTTAGGTTGGAGCACAAACTGAGGAAGTGATTTTTGATCATTTGCATGCTACTGCTTTCCAATACACTCCCCTTGGGAGGACCATTCTTGGACCTGCTGAAAACATCCAGAAGATAACAAAGAAAGATATTCAAGATTACATTTCAACCCACTATGCTGCCCATCGAATGGTACTCAGCTTGAATATTAATGCATTTTATTAGCAAAATTTTGCTTTTCTTGTTATTTTAGGTTACTAATATAATGTAATATAAACTGTAATTTTTTTATATATCTGTCACAGGTAATTTCAGCCTCTGGAGCAGTTAAGCATGAGGACGTTGTAGAGCAGGTGAAGAAGATGTTCACTAAACTATCTGCCAATCCCATGACTACAACACAGTTGGTAGAAAAGGAGCCTGCAATATTCACTGGTTCTGAGGTGTGCATTATAGTTTTTGAGGGCATGATTTTTTTAACATCTAAACAAGTTTAAATATCGAGTTCGGAAGTTTTGTATGTAGTTACTTGATTAAGGTCTAAGTAGAAGAAGATGGTGTTTGGGCTAACTTTTAAACTAGTAATCTTTTCTTCTGATTAACAATTAAAGTGTTACTGAAAATGTGAGATATTCAGGTTCGTATGAGGGATGATGACACACCTCTTGCTCAATTTGCTGTTGCCTTCAATGGAGCATCATGGACAGATCCAGATTCAATTGCTTTGATGGTCATACAAGCTATGCTTGGATCTTGGAACAAAACAGCAGGAGCCGGCAAACATATGGGGTAGGTATCCTTTATTTTGTTTCTGTAAACCCAACGAGTGCAATTGAAAGACATTTTTTTTGCCATATGATATCTTAGCAATTTTGTCTGTTGTTACTGTTGGAGCTGTGGTTTTGCAGGTTTTTGATTAATTTTTATTAGAAGCTGATTTAATGATTTATTTCTGAATATCTAACTTTGCATATAGGTTTTTAGATTATTTCATGTGACACGCACATGTTGTTTGTCTCATTTAGAGGATTGGGTGTGTACCTTCACTTGTTAAGACCTTTCTTTCTTTGGAAACTGTGAACAGTTCACAACTTGCTCAGCTGGTGGGGATTAGTGAACTTGCTGAGAGCATGATGGCTTTCAACACCAACTATAAAGACACTGGCTTGATTGGTGTCTATGCTGTTGCTAAGGTGAGCTCAATTTCATATTTTATCATACACAATTTCACAAGCTTAGATGGTTGCATGTCTTTTAGAATTATTGCTTAAAGTCGTTTACTTTTATGCAGCATTACCTGTGGTAAATTGTGCTTTCTTATCATTACTGATTGCCATTTCTTTGTTGTTTTTTTTCTCTGTAGCCGGATTGTTTGGATGATTTGGCTTTTGCAATAATGCAAGAGATAAGCAAACTCTGCTACCGAGTCAATGACGATGATGTTATTCGTGTTCAAAATCAGGTAAATATTCAATGATGTTTAGACCATTATATCTATTGAACTTTGTTTAATCGTTGTTTGCTGTTTGCAGCTTAAATCTTCATTACTTCTCCACATAGATGGAACCAGTCCTATTGCTGAAGACATTGGTCGACAGGTACTCCAGTTACAAAATATTCAGTTTCATTTTTTTTGTTTAATAATTATCTTTGTTTGAACACAATGAAAAAACAGATATCCTTGTAATACTTTATACTCCATAGACCTACATTTGTAACTTGGTGACGTGGCAAGATTCTTATGTTCTTTTTCTATATTATGATGTGATAAAGTCATTCAACAGTGCAGCATCAAAGTATAACCAAAGAAGGAAGATTTAGATTGTAAAATTTATAATTGTTATATATGATTTTTTTTCTGCAGTTGATTACATATGGGCGTAGGATCCCATTTGCCGAATTATTTGCCAGAATTGATGCCGTGGATGCCGCCACCATCAAACGTGTAGCTAACAGATTCATATTTGACCAGGTTAATCTTCTTCCTGGCAATTTTTGACATGCCCATAAAGTTAGATTTGAGTCATAAAAGGGTGGACATGTACATGATTAAAACATGCCGTAATGGGAATATTTTTATGACACACGTGACACGTTTGTAATCATGTTAAATGGGTTAACAAGTCGCACACCATGTTTACTTTTTTTATATTTTTTTAAACCAATTTTTGTTGATTTGCAGGACATAGCAATTGCTGCATCTGGGCCGGTGAAGCTATTGCCCGACTACAACTGGTTCCGCCGTCGCACTTACATGCTCCGTTACTAGACTCATTTTAATATATTTGTCATTTTTGCCATAAAATCTTCAACACATGAGTGTCCATCTGTATGGGGGTAAAGACGTAATTTTTTTGCTTCCTTTTTGAACTAAAATAAAACCCAGGCTTTTTTTTTGGACTGCCTATGTATTAACTTCAGTTTCAGTTTATACAACCAAATGTTCACCGTGGTACACTTTATAGGAAAAAAACTGTGTTTGACGCGCTATTGTGTATGTTAAATTTATGTATATATAAATAAACATACTCGATAAAATCTAACTTATAGCAGCAGACAGAAGTGTGTCCGGAGAGGGTTGGACAATCCGCAAACGTAAACATCTCCTGTATCCTATGTGATAAATAGACTCTCTCTGGTTAAGCCTTTTCGTGATGTTAACTTTTTTCTTTCAACATGTAACGTTTGTATATAATTTGTTTTTCTAGTTTTATTTGTATAAATAGTTAATAAATTGTTTATAACTTACATTCCTTAATAAACATGTTTTAATTGAAAAGTTGACCAATAAAATTACTGTTTAATTATGATATAGATTTATATCATTGCTAGGTTAGTCTTCGTGTATTACACAGAATGCATAAATAAATTATTTAATAACTAGTAATCAAAAATTATGAATTATAAAATCATGCTTGAAGATAAAATATGATAAATATGATTATAATTACGTATAAATATCTACTTTAATTAATAAGCAATAACATCTTTTTTGTAAACTTTGTTTCATATAAAAATTGTGATTTTTTAAATATTTTATTTTAAAAATAACGTTTTTTAAATAAAAAGTTTGTTGTATTATGTATTTTATAAAATCTTATTTTTAAAAAGTGTGTTTTAATAAAAAATAGGTTTTTTATTTATTAAATTATATATATTTTTTAATTGAAAAATGGTAAGAGTAAAATTATTATTATTATTATTATTATTATTATTATTATTATTATTATTATTATTATTATTACAGAGAAATAAGAAAATTAGTATGATAAGGCTTACAATTATATCATGTTTATTTAAGTTTTTTTATAAATAGATATGTAGGCTAAAAACTCATTAATTAAACGGATTATAGTTAGTAAAAACACAAAGAGTTAGATTATAATATTGAATATAATTAAAATTATATACGTAATAGTTCAAGAAATAAAACAACTATACTATTTATAACTCTCTTATTTAAATAGTTTTATTTTTAGATATTCATTTTAA
>BJCM01061677.1:0-34256 GCA_018326385.1 Flaveria bidentis
TATAACCCAACTTGGATCATAACGTACTAACCGCATCAATATTCTACGTGTCTTGGGCATATAGAATCCTACAGTCCTCGGCTGGGGTATGGTGCAACATTGTGAAAATCCAAAATACTTTGTCCCTAAGAAACATTAGATTGGATCAGCTCATATGTTCTTCGAACAACAGTTGGGTTTGGAATGGGGATAGCACGGGAGTTTTTTCTGTGAAGTCATTATGGAACTTACTGATCCAGGCTACGCCTCAAACAAATTTATATATACATGAATGGAGTTCTTGGGTTCGTGCAAAAGCAAACATCTTAGTTTGGAGAACGGAACTAGACCGAATCCCATCTCGGGTCGCCCTCCTTAAAAGGAATGTCACTCTTAAACTGACGTATGTCCACTTTGTTCTCAATACCCAGAAACAATTGACCACTTGTTCATCTCATGTTATTATGCCTCCATGGCTTGGGCGTATATTTCTACTTGGTGTAAATTGCCACCTATATATGCTTTCTGTATCAAGGATTTATTGTTAATTCACAAGGAGGCCAATTCCATAAGAGGAGATGCAGTATATGCGATTGTGATCACTACTTTTTGAAGTATCTGGAAGATGAGAAATAGTGTGGTGTTTGGTAATCAGCCACCTTCGACGAACAGGTTAATTGAGGAAATCAAAAGCACCGGATTCTTGTGGATAAAAAGCCGGGCAAACATTGACCATTTGGAATGGGATAACTGGGTAAAATTTTGTATTTAAAGTGTTAATTCTTGTCTTTCTTTCTGCGTTTGTTATTTTCCTTTGTCTTTGTTGTATGCTGATGTACCTTTTGTTTTATGCTGATGTATCTTTTGTTGTATGCTGATGTACCCTTTGCATGTTTTTTAGCTACTTGCTAGCATGCATATTTAAAGAGTTCTTGCTTTTTTAAAAAAGTATATATATGTAGTGTTCTAATGACAAGAAGAGTAGAAGACTATCCCCATAGGGTTTAAAGTTGAGATGAAGACAATAAAAAAACAAGATCATAATAATGATTTATAACGCTTAATTATTTAGGTGAAAGATAAAACTAAATCACACGACTGTGATGCAAAGGTAATTATGATTAAATTGTGTTAAAAGAAAGTGTCACTTAGAGTGAATTTTATACCATGATTCACTAGAGGGACAAGAAAGTGTCACTTAAATAAATATTTTCATGCCATTCTACCACTTAAAATAAATACTTTCATGCAATTGTAATAACCTTGTTTATGGCATCTTAATATTTCGATTTTCATATATTTGTTATATACATAAAATGTTTTCAACAGGTACAATAAACAAAAACAAGATAACAAAGACATTACATATGAATTATGCATTATGATAGATTTTTGCTTACATTTAAGTATTTAACTACTTGCCTCCTGCATTTTGCTAAACAATACTCTATATAACTCTGTCCAAAAATCATCTCCTCCAGTTAAACAATTTGCTTATATAACCTTTTATTGTTAGGCATTAAATCTATATATCTTTCTTCTTATTAATTTCTGGAGAAACAAAATTTTCCATTATGGGGATCTAGCTGTATATATACTGACATTACCAATATATTCAAGTTAACTACTACTTTGCTGATATCTGCAGGAAAATAATCATATGATTAGCAACTTCATTAGTTTTGGATCAAATGGTTTATCTTAATTGATTGATACAGGTTTTATCCACACCAAACTAAAGTGCATTAGAGTTTCATATAAAGAGCGGATTTAAATCCGTCATTAAATAAAAGTATAGTTTTTCTTAATCAATTACTTTTAAGAACTAAATAACTTGTTGATTAAAGGGATAAGTACCTGATAAATGAATGGATCAGTTCTCCCTCCTGCTCCTGACCTTCTCACTTCCTCTTTCTTAAGCAACCTGAGATTTTTATGCACCAATCATAGACAAGAAAACCAATACATTTTAATAACATAAAAAAGAAAAAAATATTAAGACAAATAAAAGCAACAAAAGGGTGTGTTTGAACTTTGAACAGGAGTCAGGTAATCTAACAATCAACAAGAGAGGATGTGTAACTGACGGCTGGATATGAAGCCACGTGGCGCTCACGGATGTACGCCACGTGGCGCTCACAGATGTACGCCACGTGGCGTACATTTTTACATGTGAAGAGGGAGATTATGCTTTACATTCGTAAGGCTTTGCTGGTGTCGGGGCTGTCGCCGAGCAACTGACGTATCCTCACCTCAGAAGCGCAACCGTTATGAGCCAGCACCTTCAATATGGCTTCAGATCGGCGCAGAAGATGAGCCGAGCTGACCACAGGCGACAGCTTGTTCTTCTGAGCTAACGGCTTCCCTCTCTTCCTCTTCGACTTACAGCTTTCCGAGCTGGAAACCAAGCTGCTGGAGCCACCTGACAAGCATGATGAGCCTTCGGTCGATAGCGACGAGCTACATGATGCAGCGACAAACTTCTGTTCAGTGCTAGAGACTTTACGACAATCGGAAATACGTAGCGTCTTTGATCTGCTCTTTCTCACCACCTACAAACACATTCAATGTAGATCCGTTGAAAGTTGAAACTCTGAAATCGAATTCATCAACATGAAATCGCATGGATCAGTAGGAGATTGAATCGATCAACATGAAATCGAATGGATCAATAGGAAATTGTATCAATGAATAGGAAATAGCATGGATCAATAGGTGATTGTATCGCCAACAGCAAATAGCATGGATCAATAGGAAATTGTATCGAACACTTGATGAATAGAACTGGTTGTTTGCTCTAGATTGTTGTACTCGATACTGATGGATGATTAAAGTGTACAACAATTCATCAGAAGGATGACAATATCTGTAGAACGTATAGCGATTTATGAGAATGCTTGACAATGAAGTCAAATCGTTCACTATTAGAGAAGTAATTATTAGCACGTTCAAGCGTATACGAGTTTGACAAACACAAACGAGAAGAAACCTTACAGGTTTTATGAGTTACTGAAGCAAGCAATTCGCACGGAATCATAGATTTACAAATGAGCAATAATTCAGAATACAGGTTTCGTATATACAACAGAAACCGATCTAGAGCGAAATTCATCAAAAACGAGTTGAAATTGAACATGAAATCAAATCAGAATACTAATTTCATCGGAACAGAGCCTCAAAACGACAGAATCAAATCCACAAACTGTAAACGATTACCTTAAGCTTCATCTCACGTTCAGAACGAGCAAAAGCGTTAGCAATCATATGTAGATGACGTCCATGAGCTTCATCAGACGAAATCTCATCTCTACTCCCAGTAGACGAAGCAGACGACCGTGAAAACGATCTGTTTAACAACACACTCTCACAGCGATCAACATTACACTTATCTGCGATTTCCTCAACGCTTAACACATCCATAAACATCAAAAACACTCAATTAAGCTACAAAAAATCGTAAAATCAAGCTAAAACGATGATGAATTCAATGGAGTTACCTTGGAGAGGAGGAAAGCAGGAGAAGAGCTGAAGCAGCTATGTGTTCTGTTGAATTTGGATATAGTGATTCCATAGTATCTTAGTTGAGAGATTTTCTAATCAATAACAACAGGCGGGAGTAGAAACAATTTGAATTTATGGAAGATCTGGAGTTTGATCCGATTTTCTGTTTCGAAACCACTTTGATTGTTGTTTGAACATCCCCTGTTCAAGCAAACATGGTTACAAATAGAAATAGTGTTTAATGACATAAATTTTATTTTCTAGAAAAATCATTTTTTAAAGGGACATGCTATGTAAACATATTTCTAAATCTATATAATTTTTTTATGTTAAAATCATTTTTTACTCTTTTGCAATTTTCTTTTGACATTTCTATTATATACTAATATTTAACCGCATGTGTGGCGGTGGGAATGTAAAACCATATAAAATAGTGTCAATGTCTCACCCTCGCTAACAACCACTAAAACTAGAAAAGATCGTAAAATAAAAGAAATAAAATCGGACGAAAAATAGACGTAAAAACTTTAAACCATGCATGTGCGTTGCGGCATGTTAATGTGTATAAATTATAACAAACTGCATTACATAACGCGGTCATGAAACATATAAAATATATGTAAAAATGTTAATCCACATACGCATGTGTCTGTATGTTAACTCTCAAATTTTAGGCCGAAACATAAAATAAAATATTTATAGAAGATGAAAAGTATATTAGACGAAAGTTAAAAATAAATAATGTATTAATGTTAAATATAAGATATGAAAACTATAGGGTTCAGAAGGAAAAAAGTAAAGAAAACACACAAAGTGAGGTACAATATATGGTACAAATCATAATACATAACTAAGTTGATGATTAGTATTATATAGCATTCATTTCTGTGCATTGTTGCGGCCCCGTTTTTTCTAAAATTTATATCATAATGTAATCACGTCTTGAGAAATTTAACAGTAATTTGGGAAATTTTAAACAAAATATATTGGTGCGCATAAAATTAAAATATTATATTTAATTGGGGTAAATTTTGGATAGTATCTATATTGAAACATGAATAAAAATATGCACGTTATAATAGTGTATTAGTGTATTTTGATTTTTGAAAACGTTATGCTTTAAAAGAAAAGAGAAAAAACAACTTTAAAAACTTACAATTCATGCGATTAACATCAAATTTAATTAAAAATAAATTAAATGAATGGTTATCTAATATAAAAACACAAAGTCTGCATAAATATATCAAACCACACAATCAAAAATACTAAATCTAATAAGTCATGTTCCCACTCTAATTTATGTATTGAAATTGACTGGATTTATGACATTAAAATTGATTGGATTTATGGCAATAGGACTCCTGGTATGATGACCGTTTCCATTGATTAACATTTAAAAACCATGAGGGTACCACGGTCAGCATGAACTTGTATAGGAGTAGAAATAATAAAAGTTTCATGATAAAGTTAGATTTAAGCATGAACCTCTTGATATAATTTAGATCAAATTATCAAATTACCTTAAGTTCATGTATTATATAATAGTAAAGATAAAAATATATATTTTTTTTGCTAAATGTTCGTTAAAAGGATGGTAAAATTAATACAATAAGATTATTATAGTTTTATTTAAATCTAATTTAACCACTAGTTCTTTTAAGCTCGACTAATTGTTTGCGATAATGAATCAAACTTTGTTTGGGACGAGTTTACATCCTCTCTTTAAGATGATAAAAGTGTATTTACACTAAAGCTGAATTTTACCATAACTATTTAGAGCTACTTATCATATATTCAACAAAAAGGTATATTGGTAATATTATGAATTTTCTTTGGACTTGTAAAATGCCATATGTTTTAAATTATAGTGTTATATTATGCATTGCAAGCTTTTATTTAAAAAAAACTATATCATACTTGCTTAGGTGGTGATAAATAGATTTCCCTTTGTATTTTGTCTACATTGTTAAAGAACACAATTACCTTTCAATGTAATAATTTTTTATACTAAAGGACATACACTGTTGGTATCAAAGTGTTAGAAGTTAGATCGTTGTCTCTTTTAGGTGGTTGATGACTTAAAAGACCATTTTTAATAGAGATGAGTTTTGGTGTTTTTAAAAAAAGAGAATGTGATGTGAATAAAAAAACGAGTGATATGAAGAAAAAAAAAATGAAGTTAACCCTTAGTGTTATTTTTTTATTAGGTTGATTGATCTAATATATATAAATATATATAATTATATATTTGTATATAATATGTCAAATCTATTAGGCCATTATGTATAAACTATATATATATCATAAAAGATAAAAAAAATTGAGGTGAACCAAGCCGAGCGGATCTTTATTCGTGTTTGGCTTGTTTACAAATCGATCCAAGCCGATCGGCTCGTTTACAACTAAAAGAAATTCGAAGAAGTATTTTTCGAGCAAATTTCAAACTCAAAAAACTATAACCGAGTATGCTATTTCTGAACCGGGTCCAGGCTTACATTTGTGTAGGATCAAGAACCAACAAGTTCTCACGAGAACCACTTTGACCCTGATGATATGCACGCAGATCACCATGTCTCCTCCATCCTCAAAAAATGCGTAGCTTTGTTACACTCATGTGCAACTTCAATCAACAAACTCCAACAAATTCACGCCTTTTCAATAAAAAATGGTGTCCTCATCACCAATCCACACATGGGTAAGCACCTTCTCTTCACTATCGTCTCCCTCAATGCACCAATGTCCTACGCCCACAAAATCTTTAACCAAATCGACAACCCCAACATCTTCACATGGAACACGATGATCAGAGGCTATGCTGAGAGCGAAAACCCCAAACCTGCGATGGGTATTCACCGTAACATGCGATTGTTAGCCGTTGAGCCCGATACGCATACATACCCCTTTCTTTTGAAGGCCATTGCGAAGCTAATTGATGTTAGAGAGGGTGAGGAGGTGCATTCGGTGGTTGTTAGAAATGGGTTTGGGTCGTTGGTGTTTGTGCAGAATGGTTTGGTTCATATGTATGCTGCCTGTGGGCGTGCTGAGAGTGCACACAAGGTGTTTGATGAAATGTCTGAGAGAAATCTTGTTACGTGGAATTCTGTGATTAATGGGTTTTTGTTGAATGGGAGGCCGAACGAGACGTTGGTGCTTTATAGGGAGATGGTTGAGGAGGGGATGGAGCCGGATGGGTTTACGGTAGTTAGCTTGCTCACTGCGTGCGCTGAGCTTGGTGCTTTGGCGTTAGGGAAGAGGGTTCATTCATACATGTTTAAAGTTGGATTGGATGAGAATTTGCATGCTGCTAACGCGCTTTTGGATCTTTATGCCAAGACAGGGAACATTGGTGAAGCACAAAAGGTTTTTAGTGAGATGGAGGAGAATAGTGTGGTGTCATGGACTGCGCTCATTGTGGGTTTGGCTATGAATGGATTTGGTGTCGAGGCGATCAATCTTTTCAAAGAGATGGAAAGAAAATGGTTAAGACCTAGTGAAATCACTTTTGTAGGGGTACTTTATGCTTGTAGTCACTGTGGAATGGTGGATGAAGGGTTTACTTATTTGAAACGAATGAAAGAAGAATTCGGCATTGAGCCTAGAATAGAGCATCATGGATGTATGGTTGATTTGTTGGGGAGATCGGGCCTCGTACAACAAGCTTATGAATACATTATTAATATGCCGTTGCAACCAAATGCAGTGATATGGAGAACATTACTAGGAGCGTGCACGATACATAAGCATTCAGATTTAGCAGAAGTTGCAAGAGCCCAACTGATACAATTAGAACCTAAACATAGTGGAGACTATGTGTTGTTATCAAACCTCTATGCTTCTGAAAGACGTTGGTTGGATGTATCAAAAGTGAGAAAAACAATGCTTGAACAAGGGATACAAAAATCTCCTGGTCATAGCCTAGTTGAGTTAGGAAATCAAGTCTACCAGTTCACCATGGGAGATACATCACATCCACAAACTGAAGATATATATCTGAAACTGATGGAGATCACAAAGTTATTGAGATTAGAAGGTTATGTACCTCATGTTGCAAACGTGCTTGCGGATATAGAAGAAGAGGAAAAGGAGACTGCTTTATCATTTCATAGTGAGAAGATTGCAATTGCGTTTATGCTCATCAATGCGCCTTCTGGAGCCCCTATAACGGTTGTGAAGAACTTGAGGGTATGTGCAGATTGTCACCTTGCAATAAAGTTGATTTCAAAGGTTTATAAACGAGAAATTGTGGTAAGAGATCGAAGCAGGTTTCATCATTTTAAGGATGGGTCTTGTACCTGTAAAGATTACTGGTAAGTAGAATGCATGAAACCCTTCAAGAAGTTGGTTAATTAGATCAAGCGTCAGACCTGTGTTATACAAGTCTCATAGTTCATGGGTGCTAACAACTATTAAAGTGCACAGCCGTTTGTGAAGATTAAAAAAACACCAAATGAAAGAGAAAAGATGAATGTTGAATATGCACTGGTTTGATGATTTGTTGACGATTAGAGTCACAACACATCAAGGCTCCTTTGTTGTTCATAACCAATGATCGACTGCGTACTTTGATTGTGAAAGAAGGGCAATTGCAGACAGCTTCAAATTTGTTGGAATTGTAAAGTGAGCTGTTTGACCATTTGATTATTTTGGAAGTATATGCAAGATATTAGAAGCTGCTATGACATCTTAACATCGGTTGCTGCTGCTGCAATGACAAATGGTAAATTTTGTAGGTGTTTTTTCCATCCAACTCTAATACATGTGTCATGTTGTGTTGCTCACTTGCTCCAAAATCATATTATCACAAGTAGATCCAGTTAGGGAATCTTAGAAATATGATCAGATTTGTTCATGTTAAATTATGGTAATCTTTATACAATGGGCTGCATTTTGAGGACCCATGACATGTTTATTTCCTTAGTTATTTTAATTCCTTCTTGTGCTTGAAGTACAGGATTCAAAGTGAAACTACCAACTAAGGTGAATACAGTCATATGACAATATTACTGGTTTTTTTGGATCTTCAATCAAACACCATAAAAACATCAAGTTCTAGAATCTAGAGGTAATGAACTTACGGACACCGTGAGTTAAGGTGGCTGGGCTGTTTATATATATGCCTCAAGTGATATGATAGGTCGTAGAAAGTGTTCTAGTTTCATGTTCTCTCACATTCATCTTCATTTGCATCTTAACTATTATATCGAGGTTCTGAAATGGTTCATATTGCCGATTCAAGAAAGACGTCTTGTGGGTCTCATGGATGACATTGAGTGAGTCCATCTGGTTTCAAGGGTTGAATAAGGCTGTATAAAAATCTTCCATGTTTTTGACATTAAGATCTATCATACATGTTATGGTTGGACCAGATTTGATGATTCTTATGCTTATGGGGTGTGTAATACCTCGTGAGGAGGGTCATGAGAAGTTCACGTAGGTATCGTGACGGTGAAACACCGTGCCGCCCTACTGGTGGCGTGACCGTGACGAGGCCATCGTTGGTCTGCTCATGAGCATGGTGGAGATGAAACTAGCCTATGGTACAATTTTCCAAGAAAAGAGCTATTTGGCTTTATCAAAAAGATACTTTTAATACGATGACCACACTCACTAAAGAATTACACACGTATGGTAAAAGTGATTATTTGTAAAATAATTATTGTTTCAACCTGACAACTTAAATTCTGGGTTATGATTTTTAGTGAAAAATGAGTTGTTGCAAGTAAACTACGGTGAGTATAGAATAACAAAAGCATCTCATAATCTGAATGTTCAAGTCTGATAATTAAATTCGAAAAAAATTTAGCAAGACAAAAGTGACAACCCCTGTCATGCTTTAAAAATCAAGATAAAAGCAATGATACATTTTCCTAAAATTCATTTTAAAATACTTCAAGTCACATAATATCATATTTTATTATGAAAAATTAAAATGTTAAGCACGCATATTTATAAATGAATAACATTTGATGTATAAGTGTGATATATAGAAAGAAGTAAAAGTGCATAAAGACCATATTACAGATTATAGTTTATGCATAGATAAGTATGATATTTTAATATTTAAATTAAAATACTTAATATCAATTATCAATCAAAACATATAATAATATAAAATTATAAAGAAAAATTGTTTATGCATCTAAAATCATTAAACTTTCATCAGACGTTCGAATTCTATATAATAGTTTGTAAATGTTTATATAATTTTAAAATTAAATGATGCAATTGAAACAATGAAGATGATCTGATGAGTTAGTGACGAACTGTGATTCAATTAACCGTAAAAAAATATTCTAAAGGGATAAATTAATTTTAAGTAATTCTAATGGAACAATTAAGTATTAACAACTAGGTTAGTTGTTGAAAAAATAAATCTTCCTACTAAAACTCAATTCAATCTAAAGTTCTAAACTGCATTTGAAGTTTCAACTGTGAAGGGAGTCGTCGTTTTTCCTCTTTCAACAATCAAAGCCCTAAACCCTCACAGCACCAGAAAACCACTCAATGGCTTGCAATGGCACCGGATGCCAATCTGGTTGCTACAACGACACCACCATCGATCAACATCAAAAATCATCACCGGAGAACAAGTTATCAGCTGGCGCCAACGGTGATGATAATCACCGCCGCCGTCACCGGACGACATGTTACAAGTGTAAAGCAGTCGAAGCCACCGTCTTCACCGGCGGAGACGGTGGTGGCAGATTCTGTGCCGATTGCTTCCAGAGTAACCTTTATGGGAAGTTTAAGCTTGCTGTCACTTCCAATGCGATGATTTCGCCCACTGATAAAGTCCTTGTGGCATTCTCCGGTGGTACTTCATCTAGGTTAGTTTTTTTTATGGATAAACTGTCTGTTAAACTTGATCTGTTTGTGTAATATCTTTTTTTTATTTTTTATTTTTGCTTTGAAAAGAATTTATTGATGATATATATTGTATGTGATGTTGTTTTATGGCAAAGTTCTGATGCTTTTGATGTGTTATGGAAGGGAATTAAGCATTTTCGACTGCCGGCTCGAATTGGTGTGTAGATGGCATTGATGTAATGCAGTTAGAGTGTTAAAACATATTGAATTTGGGGACATTTCTTTTTCTAAAGTTAAGATGGATTATTGCAGTGTCATATAGTTAAAAGATATTAATTTTGATGCATGAGTAAAAGGTGATACATGACTCTTAGTCATGTATCTTGTGGCTAAATGAGTGATTTGCCTATGGTATGGCTATATAGGTATAAATTACGCACCCAAGAAAATGTTTACCTTTTGTTATTTCCTCTTTAACTAGTTACTATTATTGTGTAACAATGAGTCACGGGTAAGGATGTAACCGTACATTATCTATATGATTAATTGTTTTTACAGCTATTGAAAACTATTAGGATGATTTGGAGAATGATTGACATATATCTTGCCACTTGTCGAGTAAAACATGTGTACCTTGATGATAAGGAACCATAATGATAAAAAGTTAAAAACTGTAACTCTATTACTCACAAAAAAATCATCAAAATGGGTGAAGATTGAAGAGGTATATATACTTTAGATAGTGAACTTCTAAAAAGGTCATTGACAACCATTACACATATGGAACAACATATTTGATACAGGATCGTTACATTCAACTAGAAAACCATCAATCGATGATTTAACAAATAAATGCTAAGATTAATTAACTGGCAACCACTATTGTTCGATGATCATTGACATAACATTGATTAAAAAACCATCAATGAAGTTACTATTAGCAATGCCTTAAACTGCAAAAACATTAAGCAAATAAGCATAAGATTTAAAGAGATAGAAGAGGCAAAGTAGAGGTGGAATTTAAGAGGAGATGTTATTGTTTATTGTTAAATGTTTTGTTTCTGTTTTTGTACTATATATTACTTGGAAACTGGAACCATGGTTGGCAAAATCGCTAGGCACTAGTTGGGCGGTGGGCTACTGACTACTCGACTAGCGATCAATCGGGATTACCCGGGATTAACCGGATTGGATTTTTTATAAGTAATTTTTAATTTTATATATATACACACATTTTTATATGTAATTATATAAAAATGTTCAGATTTATATATATACATACACACTTTACCAAAATTTACACGCATTTGACCATAATTTTCAAGGGTTGACTGGAATTATCAACATTTGACCCGAATCTGGCCAAAATGTTGCCGGAATCTGACCGCAAATTAAGGGCCGATTAGGACCGATTTGGTCCAATTAGGTCTGACTATGACCGATTACCAATTTTAACCACTGATCACTTGAAATCACCAAGGTCACTGGCCGACTAGCGATTAATCACCGAATAATCAGCCAATTTAACAACACTGGCTGGAACTATTGGGATCCCATCTAATATAAAGGCTTCAAGGAGATTATACTTTATTCAATAAAAAAGGCCAAAACTATATACTTTAAACTTTCCAAAAACTCTTCATATCAATATTTTGTCTTCTCAGATAATTTGCTTTGCAGAGTGGCTCTTCAGTTTGTTTCTGAGATGCAACTCAAAGCCCAGAAAAATTATGATGCAACTGCAAATAGAGAGAGATCTTTACCAGTTTTTGGTGTTGGAGTTGCTTTCATTGACGAGAGTGAAATTCATCCAGTCACTTCTGCTGATTTTGACAAAGCAATTGAAGACATTAAACAAATTGTGTTTAATTTACCACCACCGACAAAAGAATTGCACATGGCTCCTATCAGTCAAGTCTATTCAACAAAAACTAGTGATGGAAAACAGATGCTAAATAATTTAATGAACACGGTTGGTGATGCCACTGGAAAAGAAGATCTTTTGGCACATCTACGTATGTTGTCCTTGCAAAAGGTTTGATCTTTTTCTAAGTATCTCTTCATTGACGAGCAGGTATAACCACTGTTTAGTATTTATTTGTTGTTTTCTATCAACTATCCAGATTGCTATTGAAAACGGTTACACCAAAGTTGTGTTAGGTTCATGCACATCAAGAATAGCTTGTCAAGTACTTGCTGCAACAGTTAAGGTTTGTCACTTCTTTGTCGCTTTTTAAAACTTTATATAGTTGCAGATATTAATTATAGTTTAACTGTATTTTTGTTGTGAAAAATTCTAGGGACAAGGATACTCATTAGCAGCAGATATACAATATGCTGATGCAAGGTGGGAAGTCCCGGTGGTACTTCCCCTACGTGATTGCCCATTGCAAGAACTCAATACGCTTTGCAGTCTTGATAGGTTGGTACATTATTCATGCCTCAAACCATTTACAGAAGTAATATTATTTATTTTATGTTGGACTAATTATGTATTAGCATAGCAGTTTAAAAACTGTGGAGATCTTCGATGGAACTTGTGCTGGCATCAACGGCCTGGTCTCATCATTTGTGAAAATCTTACAGGTAAACAGCAAGTTACCTTGAATTCTATTATTGAAAACTGAAATTTAAGTGTTAAGTTAATCTACAAACTTCTTGTGTTCCTTTTCTTTTTTGAAATTCAGGAAGAAAATCCTTCGCGAGAGTGTACTATCGTAAGGACAGCTGGGAAGCTTACTCCATTCCCATTTAATAGGATTCCAGAAGCAAATGTAGATGATGCTGATATGGTATCTCAACGCCGTCAAAAGAAGTTTAATATAAAGCCTATTGAATCTCTTCCCCCAGCGTCATTTTGTCCGATTTGCAACAGCCCGATGAGCTGTTATAGCAATCCAGAACCAAGGTCTGAACTTTTTCGGGCTGCATGCTGTCCTAGTTGCCAATATCAAATAGTTCCAGATGAAGCGTCATCTATGGATCAGTTTTATTCCTTTTTACCCGAAGCTATAATTGCACGAGCTAAAAACGGGAACCAAAAATGGATAAGGCAAGACCCATTTAGAAATAATGCTGATTTCTTCATTCAAGTTAAGTTTTAATCACAACATATTAAGTTATCAACAATGTTTTCCAGGGAGAAGATACAAGATTGTCTGCTTTTAGATGATGATGAAGAAGTTTGAGTCTCCCATCATAATTCTCTACTCTCAAAAGATTATCCAAGTGCACACACTGGTAATTTAATTTGTTTGCTGCAGATTATAGTATGCATTTGATTGGAAAATTGCAGCAACCAAGAGTTGCTACTAAAGAGACTTGATACGATGTTAACATCACACAGCAATTCATGTTTGATGAGAAGTAGAATTAAGACAGCAATATCATGTTTGATGAGAAGTAGAATTAAGCTAAAGAACCGGCTTTTTGCCTGATTTTGTTTTGACTTGTCAAAATTGTCATTAGATCCTACACAATTTCTTTTTACCAAAAAAGCGTGTCAAACTTGTATGGAAATATAGGAATGTTACATAAACAGGTTAAATTTGATACTGCATTACAAAATTATTGCATGTGTCGCAAGCAACTTAAGGCGAGCCAGAACCACGCCACTTACAAATTTTAACCGATCTCTGTTTATGCTGATAACAAGATTGTTAGCAAGATAGGTGGTGCCTAAATGGCTGCCCCATAAAGTGAGTGAGCACTTGAAGGTAAATGGAACTACTTTAATATTTGAAACATAAGGGTTAGTTTGGTAATTTTTAAATGAGTAAGTGTTGAACCTATAATTAAGTGTTGAACTATCAAGAGGTCCGACTCATTAAAAGCTAGTATGTTGCGTAACTATCCAAAAGCAAATGTGTGATCAATAAGAAATAAGAGGTTTTAACCATTTAGACATTTACTCGTAAAACAAAAAGTTTAAATCATTAAATGTTAAATCATTCAGATATTTAAATCATTAAGAGTTTAATTCGTTTAATTCATGTTGTATAATGTGGTGTGATGGTTTGAGATGTTAGCTGTTGTTGATGGTTACTAGTCCCAAAGAAAGGGATTGGGTTTAGTTATTGGAACCAAGAACATGCCACCACCTTCTTTTTCACATCAAAAGCAAAACCCCACCTTCCTTTTTCCCATTCCTAAAATAAATATATTTTATATAAAGAATAAAGTTATAATATTGTTTTGAATGATTACATAATTTTTTTTGTAAATGTATGATTTATGTAATCATACTTTTGACTAGATGTTTTATGGTTTATTTTAGAAAAATATACAATGGAATCAAATTATAGCAGATAAAAACTAATTAGTGGTTAATGGGTTTCGTATAAATTATAGGTTCTTATCAAAATTATTAATCGTTTAGAAAGATTTAAGTGAAGCCTGTTTAGATTTTTAAATTTGTAATTTCTAAATAGAATGTGTTGCTAACGAGAACCATAGTTTCTCATACCCCATTTTTGGAACTTCATGATATTTCAATACATATTCTTTAACAATTGTCCATATGCATAAGTTAGTTTTATAACATGATAAAAATCAAATATTAATAGATCTAAGTTGTATTTGACTTGATAGAATTTTGTATTGTTAAAAAAGCTAGCACCAAAAACAAAAACTAAAAAAAGATGTTTCACTCTACACTATCAACTAATTCTACACCACTTATATAACATTTAAGACGCTCATGGTATTGCATGATATTTTTGTTAGTATACAAATATTTCATATAAAAAATCAACCAAAAAAAAACAAAAAAAACTTCCCTTCCTAATATAAAAAAACACTCATGACCAATGATTTTTAGCTTAAGTGATTAAAGTGAGGTATCTCAAAACTTCAATAAAATAGTTGGAAATTTTGGATTCTAAGTCTCACTTGGGACAAAAAAAAATGGGGAGGTTCCAAATTAAGCCAGACGGTTTCATCATCTATAATGAGTTTTCTTTTGATGGTGGTTATAAGTTCGAGACTATGATTCCTTACTTAAGTAAAGGTTATAATCAGGTGACCAATAGCCCGTTAGTAATAATTAACCTTAAAAAGGGTTTGGTTATTCAGACACCCCATAATTATAAATCAATACCTGAAATTTCTATACGTGTCGTATCATACGCATCGTATGGGGCTATATGTGTCGTATAACAATCTGACTGCCTCTTGAATTTTTCCTCGTAGTTACTATTGAAATTCGTTATACGCGTCGTATAGCTCTATATGTGTCGTATATGGGGTCATATAGGGCTATATGTTGCGTATAACAATCTGACAGTCCCCTGAATTTTCCTCGTTTTCAGTGTTTTTGACCCTATATGTTGCGTATACGCGACGTATAGATGGGTGTCAATTTATCAAATTGGATGTCTCTTTATCATACGCGGCTTATAAACGGACGTCGATTTATCAAATTGGATGTCTCCTTATTAGTTTCTTTAAAAAAACAATAATAATAAACATTCTAATAAACATTCATGTTTCGTGACATAAACATTCCCTCCATCAATCAATCAATTTCCTAAACTTCATTCAGTTCTGGTCCATTTTTAGTTGACATCATCATTCATTACATGTGAATTTCACAGCTTCCAAAAATCACTCAGATTTATACACACATGTGAGTTATCATAATTCTTTATTTCCTATGTAGTTAAATTATATTAAAATTTACAGTTGGTGTCTTAAACAATTAAGTAAAACGAATGATACCATTCTCCCCCTCTTCTATCTCTTCTATGTCCATGTGTGGTTTATTTCCCGCACTTTTTTACGATGTTAATCTCAAACAAACATAAAATCGATGGCCATAACATTCAAATTAGAGTTGTATACTCACTATCAACATATACTTGTATCCGATATTCTACCGTAACCTGTTAATGGCCTTTAGTTTAACGATACTCACATGTATATAATGTTATCTCTTTCCAAGAGAGTGGTCATTGGAGTCCTGTTGTAGACAATGTTATAAAATTATGTGTGGACTTGATTGCTCTTACAAAATGGAAGAAAAATCAAGAATTATTAATAAAAAAAAGATTTTGTAACAAATAAATAATACAAATCTTTAAGATCATATACATGCTCTACATGTGATTAAGTTGTTAGATAAACTTATATTAAGCCATTAAAAGTTCTGGCTGAACAAGAAGCAGTTTTTTAATGGCTTTATATGTTTACAAACTTATTTATTAAAAAACATTATAAATCATTAAGATATGTTTTTACAATGAAACAAACATATTTTACATCTAACTTATCCAAACATAACCTTTAATAAAATTAGGATGTGGATATATAAACACCCTAAAATTATAAATTAACACTCCAAAATTTCTATACGGGTCGTATAATCTCATACGCGTTGTATAGTCCTATACAGAGCGTATAACCCCTCTAATAGCCTCCTGAATTTTTTCTCGTAGTCAGTGTCGAAATTTGTTATACGTGTCGTATAGCTCTATATGTGTTGTATAGGGCTATATGAACGCGTATAACTCTCTTACAATCCCCTTGAATTTTCTTCATTTTCATTATATTCGACTGTGTACTACGTATAGAAAGTGTTGATTTGTCTATATATTGGGAGGTTAAAAGTATTATATTAAAAGCCTAGCAAAAACAGTGTATTAAAAATAAAGTAAAGGAAGGAAAAAAATGAGAAAAGAAAGAAAATTAAAACGGCGGCATGGTCGGTGCCCTGGTGACCGGATCTTTGCCTCAAATTCAACTTTTATTTTCTTCATCCCATAAACATAAATCATCCCACGTATATACCCCCTTTCAATCGCCTTCAATCGCCTTCAATCGCCTTCAATCGCCTTCAATCGCCATTTCTGCAAACATACTCAACAACTTCAAGCTTTTCATCACTTCAGTTCTTCTAAAAAGTTGCAGAAGAAAAAGAAAACAAGAAACATTGAATAAACAACCCATAAAAATAAAACCCAATTATTAAACCTTCTTTTTAGTACTTTTTCGTCTCTCTCTCTCTCTCTCTCTCTCTCTCTCTCTCTTCACAATATACATTACTTTGCCAGCTCCGTTTTCGTCCCCTAAACCCCAGTTCATATAATCATCATCATCATCATACACCTTTTGGAGCCACAGGCAATCGAGATCTGAACCCAGGTGTGTTTTCTGTTGATCCACTACTTAATTGATTGATTTTGCATCTGTTTGTCAGTTCTTGTGTGCGTCTATCGTGTTTTTGAGCTTAAATTTGTGTTTTGAACTTAATTTGTGTTAGTTTGGATCACAGTTTGGTGATATGGGACTTGAATTGACGGTTTGTGGACTTGTTTGACGATCTTTTATACATGAATTTTGATGTGAAATTGGGGAATTGGGATTTTTTGATTTCTGAATGATGTAATTGGTTGGATCTGCTGATGGAATGATGGGTGCTAGAGTAAGAGGATCATGTTATTGGGGTATTTAGTTGTATGTTTCGAAGTAATTTTTTATTATTGCTTCGGATGGGTGCTGTATGGTGTTAACTATGCTATGGGCTCCTTCATCTTGGGGGATAAGTTTTGAAATAGTCAAATAGGAACTTCTTGCAGAGCACATTTTTGGCTGAAAGCTTGCGGATAACAAGAGTGACACATAAATTGATCATATTTTTGGGACAATCAACTATTCCATAGATTTAGTAGATTGTTAAATGTGCCCCATGTAAATAGAAGCTACAAGAGGGGTTTGAAAAGTTCAGGAATGATAAGCTATTCTGATAGAAAGATTACATGAATATTGATTTGATGATATTTTACGAGGTCTAATTTTGATAAGAGGTATGCAAAAGTGTTTATGGTTTAGAATTAATCATCTCTCATTCATGAAACAAAGCCCTTTAAATAGGGAGAATACAATAACTAACCCTCCACGAATCTAGGAAACCAAATCATGAAACAATTACCAAAGATCATGCATATCTAGTTACAAGAATAATTCAAATCTAAACCCATATTAGTTATAATAATATGTATGTTGGCTAAGACTCCCCCTCAGTTTGAGTGGGCAGTGGACCGACGCTCAAGCTGAAACGAAATTACTGAAAGAACTGTCGAGAAAGTCCCTTAGTAAAAATATCGGCATTACGGAGAGCTGAAGGAACATGAAGGACTCAGATTTGGCAACACGAACTTTCTCACGAACAAAATGTATATCTATCTCTATGTGGTTGGTGTGTTGGTATTGAACTGGGATGTCGGACATATAAACTGCAGAAACATTGTCACAAAAGATCACTAAGGCTTAGCGCAACGGAACATGCAATTCAAGGAGTAAGTTGTGATTCCATATGGCCTTACCCACGACATTGGTGAAACCTCTATATTTTGCCTCAACGCTAGACTGAGAAATAGTGGGTTGGCGCTTTGAAGACCATGAAATTAGATTGTCACCCAGAAAAAAATAATAACCACTACTGGAACACCGAGAATCAGGACAACCTCCCCAGTCTGCGTTCGAATAGGCCCCCAACGAGTGTGTATTAGATTTATCCAGACGAATGCCATAATCAACCGTGCCCTGTAAGTATCTCAAGATACGCTTGAGAAAAGCAAAATGCGGGTCCTATGGGGCATGCATGAACAAGCAAACCTGTTGGACAACATAGGCAATGTCCGGTCGTGTAAAGGCAAGGTACTGTAATGCGCTGGCAAGGCTACGGTACAACGTAGGATCATGGTAAAGCGGGCCATCCGAGGCGCTCAGCTTAGCAGCTAAGTCGACCGGAGTCACACTAGGTTTGCATGAAGACATAGATGCTCGGACGATGATGTCTTTAGTGTACCGCGACTGGTCGAGAAACAAGCCGGTGGTTGTCTTAGTGACCTTGATCCCTAAAAAATGATGTAATTGACCTAAGTCGGTCATTGCAAATTCTTGTGAGAGCATGCGCATAATGTCCTGTAACAACTCATTGGAAAAAGCGATGAGTACAATATTATCGACATAAAGAAGTAAATAGGCAGTTTGATCACCGCGAGTGTAAATAAATATTGAGTTGTCGCACACACTACTACGAAAGTGTGTGACATGATGTGGCTGGCAAAACGAGTGTACCATGCACGAGGTGCCTGCTATAGGCCATAGAGTGTCTTTTTCAACCTGCAAACATAGTTGGGAAATCTTCGATCGACAAACCCGGGGGGTTGAGTCATGTACACAGTTTCATTTAAGGTGCCGTGAAGAAAGGCGTTCTTGACATCTAACTGATGAATAGGCCAAGAACTGCAATAGATATAACAGTCCGGATTGTGGCCGTTTGACGAATGGACTAAGGTGTCCTCATAATCAATACCTACTGTTTGAGATTTCCCGTTGATGACCAACGATGCCTTGTAGCTAACTAGGGACCCATCTTATTTAAATTTGTGCTGAAATAACCACATACACCGAATGACCGGTCAGTCATAAAGACGAGGCACGAGTTCCCATGTATCGTTTACTTGTAAAGCACTAAACTCTGCCTGCATATCATGTAACCTATGAGGGTCGGCAAAGGCTTTGGCATAGGATTTGGGGACGGGGGAAATAGATGTGGATAATAGGGTGGTATGTGTTTTGGATCGGGTGGTCATGGGATGGGTGTTAGTGGATTGTTTCGGCCATGAGGTAGGTGGTTGTGGGGCAGCCGTGGGTGGCGGTTGGGGTGGAGAAGGTGCGAGTTAGGTGTTTTGGTTGGCCGTTGGTGTGAGTACGTTTTGGGTGGCGGGAGTAGAGTAACGGTAACTGAGGGTTTTGGTTGGGGCGGTAGGGTGGCTTGGTAAATGGGTGGGAGAGGCTGGAGAAAGTGAACCCCGATGGAATGGTGTCGTCAAGGGAGGAGTAGGAGGCGGGTGGGGTGGAGTTATTGTACGGGAATGAGTGTTCATCAAAGGTAACATGTCGGAAGATGACGACTTGCCGGGTGTTGGGGTCAAAACACCGGTAACCTCGAAAATCAAGGTGATACCCTAAGAAAATGTAGCAGATGGATCGTGGGTGTAGTTTATGGGGTTGGGTGGCCGATGTGTTTGGGTAACAGGCACACCCGAATACCCGCAAGTGGTCATAGGTGGGGTGGCGAAGGTATAAGGCAAAGGTAGGGGTAAAGAAGTTGAGGCGTTTAGTAGGGAGAATGTTGTGGAGGTAGGTGGCCATGTGGAGGGCTTTTACCCAAAAGGGCGGTGGCAATCGGGCGTGGATAAGGAGGGGGCGGACAATGTTGTTAAGACGACGTATCATACGCTCGGCGCGATCGTTTTGGGGGGAAGATTGTGGGCAAGAGAAACGAAACAAGGGGCCATGTCGGGTTGCAAAGTTTTTAAAGGCATGGTTGTCGAATTCTCCCCCTAAGTCACATTGAAAGGTTTTGATGTGTCAGTTAAATTGGGTGGCTATAAGTCGGTGAAATTTGGTAAATGTAGTGAAGGTTTAGGATTTGTATTTAAGGGGGTTGTCCCTAACAAAGTTGGATAAATTATCAATTAAAACCATGTAATATATATATCCGGTTTGGCTTATTATGGGGGATGTCCATAAGTCACAATGTACAATATCGAATGGTGAAAACGTAAAAGAATTGGATTCATAGAATGGTAAATGTTTGCTATTAGATAAATGACATGAGTTGCAAAAAGAAAAACGTTTATTTGAATTATAAGAGAAACCAAAATGTCTAGTTAAATCATCAAAAACTTGTGTACCGGGGTGTCCAAGGCGTTCAAGCCATGGTGAAGTTGGAGATGTAACAGAGCAAGCTTGTGGCGGTTGGATGGGCGGTGAGACTGGATAAAGATCACCCGTACTGTTATAGCGGGAAAGGAGCCGTCCAGTTTTGAGGTCATTCAAAGAAAAACCAAACGGGTGAAATTCAACAGAAACATTATTATCACGTGTTAAACGACGGACGAACACCAAGTTTTTAATAATTTGTGGGCTATAAAGTAATAAAGTATATTGGGTAGGATATAGGTGCGGTTTTGAATGGGAAGGTAGCCGGTACCGGAACCCTCGATTGGTATACAATTGTTGTTGCCGACTAATAGTTTAGTATTTACAGGAAACGAGTCATGGTGTTTGATCATACCTTTGCTGTTAGTGACGTGGCGTTCGGCTCTCGTATCCATAATGAGGTTCGGGTCTGTGTAGTTTAACCTCCTGTTCTGAAGCAATATGTATAACTTGTGTGACACCTTAGGCAAATCTCATATCGTTTTGTTTCATATCGTTTTGTTTTGTTCTATCCACAAGAGAGATGTTGCGTCATAAGGAATGCCCCGCCTCAAATGTTATTAACGCACTTTGGGTGCATCGATTATGTATATAGGAGAACTTCATAGTTAAGCATGCCTAGGTGGGAGCAATCCTAGGGTGGATGACATCCTAGGATGATTTCTCTAGGGAACCAAAACAAATACGTGAGCTCCTTGTGGGCAAAGTTGATAATATTAGTTGTTATCTTTATATTTCTCTCTAAGTGTCAATTGAACAATAAACTGCTCATTTAGAAACAAATTATTGTTTCAGAATAACATAGTATCAAGATTCTAGCTCACATGTCTTCATGTAATTTAGAAGTACAGGTACTATAGTCCTTTGAACCCCTCACATTCTTTTCTTTATCCTTTATGACTATTTTACTAAAGTTAGCAATTTCAGATGAGAATCTCTGCCTTTATATTTCTTAGATATGCTCATGGTGACAGATTTGTGTGAATTCCTGTTTGCTGATGCAATTTTAAAATTTTTTTTTTAGAATAATCATTAAAAGACATGAATTTTTACATCATTTGCAGTGATTTACAATAATAATTGGATCACAGGCCACTATACTTGCTCAACCAAAATACAAGTTTAGAACATTACAACATGTCTGGCTCTGCAAAAGCTCTGGAACCAGCATTTCAAGGAGTCGGTCAGAGAGTGTATCCTTGCTGAATTTCTTACTTGTAATCTATATAAATCTGTTCACACGCAATTATTGTAGTTTATGTCTAGGGCATTTGGTGTATTGGACTTTCACTTAACACCTTGTAGAGGAACCGAAATATGGAGAATCGAAAACTTTCAGCCAGTAGCATTGCCCAAATCTAATTATGGTAGATTCTACTCTGGTGATTCATACATTGTATTGCAGGTGCTAATGATGCTAAACACTGTTCTTAGTTTCCCCATATATCCATTTAAATAAAGTAGTTTGAATTCACACATTTTAATGCATTTGTAGACTACTTCTGGTAAGGGAGGTCAATACTTCTATGACATACATTTTTGGTTGGGAAAAGATACTACCCAGGTAGAACTAATGCTTATTTTTTTCTTTGTGAAATTCATGTATGGAATTTTGCTTAAGTGGTCTTGTTTCATGACATAAATCAGGATGAAGCTGGAACTGCTGCAACAAAAACAGTTGAACTTGATGCAATTCTTGGTGGGCGTGCAGTTCAATATAGGGAACCTCAGGGGCATGAATCTGATAAGTTTTTGTCTTACTTTAAACCTTGTATTATACCACTTGAGGGAGGTGTTGCATCTGGGTTTAAGGAAACCGAAGAAGCAGAATTTCAAACAAGATTGTACACATGCAAAGGAAAACGAGCTGTCAAGTTGAAGCAGGTCTGTGAACCCATCCAGCACAAACGTATAACTGTTAGTGTGCAAGTATATATGTGAAAATGATCTTGTGTTCTTTATTCAGGTCCCTTTTTCTCGATCCACATTGAATCATGATGATGTTTTTATCTTGGATACTAAAGATAAGATCTTTCAATTCAATGGGGCAAACTCGAGTATACAAGAAAGGGCTAAAGCATTGGAAGTCATTCAGTTTTTAAAGGATAAATATCATGAGGGGACATGTGATGTTGCAATTGTTGGTAAGACATGTGTCATATATATTTAGTTTAATCATTCGATTTATTGGATGTTTTCACTTACATATTCACATGAATGTGTAGTTTTACATGTTTCAAGTTCGTTGCATTTATCATTTTATAACAATATCAGATGATGGGAAACTGCAAGCGGAGGGGGATTCTGGTGAATTTTGGGTGATTTTTGGTGGCTTTGCTCCTATTGGCAAAAAGGTTGTAAGTGAAGATGATATAATTCCAGAGAAGACTCCCCCAAAACTTTATTGGTACAATTTCACTTATGTTTTCCCTTTTATGTATATGCATGTGGATGAACCTTGTAAAAGACATGTAGAATGATTATGATGCTAACCTGTATTTATGTTTTTTGCAGCATTGCTGAAGGTCAGGTTAAGGATGTAGATGGTGAACTTTCAAAATCTTTACTGGAAAACAACAAATGCTATCTGTTGGATTGTGGTTCAGAGGTGTTTGTTTGGGTTGGCCGAGTGACACAAGTGGAAGATAGAAAAGCTGCCATGCAGGCTGCTGAGGTAGGCCATGGGCTGGTCAAGCAGTTTTGGTAACCGGCCAAAACTGGCTAGGTTGGGTCAATCTGCACAATATTTTTCCCTCATTTTGTAATAGTTAATTTGTAAGTTATGATTTAAAAACATTATTTTTACTACAATAATCTAAATCTGGGAGATGTTAAGCAAAGGAAAAAAAGTAATATAAATCTTGGAACAAAACGATTTAGTAGGTTTTATCACTTTTATGCATTGAAAATAGACTTTGGGCGACTTTCAATCCGTTCACCTTTTAGCTATGATTTGAGCCTTTTGCCATAAACCACAAACCAAAGCAACCTGTATATAAGTAAATGCGTTGAGACCGCCAGCTTTAGTCAGTTATTTATTCTCACCTGTGAACATCTATAGGAGTTCATTGCCAGCCAAAATCGGCCCAAGTCAACTCGTGTGACTCGGCTTATTCAAGGTTATGAAACACATTCGTTTAAGTCAAACTTTGAGTCATGGCCATCTGGTTCAGCACCTTCTGCTCCCGAGGAGGGCAGAGGAAAAGTAGCAGGTAATTGTTTTTGCATTTTTATGTTAAATGCTACTGAATTATTTTCAAGGAAGTGTGTGAGTCATCTTGCTTGTTTTTATGTTGTTAGCTCTATTGAAGCAACAAGGTGTTGGCCTCAAAGGGCTTGCAAAAAGTTCTACTGCTACTGAGGAAATCCCACCTTTGCTTGAAGAAAATGGAAGAACCGAGGTTTGATCATGGACAATTTATGTTGCCCCTTTTTTGGTAAGCAGGTTTTTATTTATTCTTTTCGGGTGTGTTTTAGGTGTGGCGAATTAATGGCAGTGCTAAAACACCAGTACCAAAGGAGGACATTGGTAAATTTTACAGTGGAGATTGCTACATTATTCTTTACACCTACCATTCTAATGAAAAGAAAGAAGATTACTACCTGTGTTATTGGATTGGTAAAGATAGCATCAAGGTACCACACACCACTCTTGATTTATTTATTTTTTTGTCTTAAAATTTTCATCCATGTGTATTATCTATCTTTGTGATAACATGGCATATTTGCAACATCAGGAGGACCAAGACATGGCTGCTCAGCTTGCTACAACAATGTTCAACTCACTAAAAGGAAGAGCGGTTCAGGTGGTGTATTGATCATAATTCATATTATTCTTCTTTTTTCATAAATTTTAGTTTATTTGTTGCAGTGATGATACTGAAATGTATATTAAAAACCTACTATCTTTCTTCTTTAGGGTCGTGTATATCAAGGGAAGGAACCACCACAGTTTGTTGCTATTTTCCAGCCAATGGTTGTGTTGAAGGTACTTCCCTCATATTTGTATTTTTTGAATTATACTTGTGGTCTTAGATTCAAAGGTAATGAAAATGACGATTATTGGGATATTAGGGTGGATTGAGCTCTGGTTACAAGAACTACATTGCAGACAAAGGATTGAATGATGAAACCTATACCGCAGATGGTGTAGCCCTCATTCAGATTTCGGGTACTTCAGTGCATAATAATAAAGCCATTCAAGTCGAAGCGGTATGAACAACTTTCAAATTCATATTTCTAATTATTTATAGGAATGATATTTTGTGTGGCTTCTATTTTGTTCTTATGTGTTATAATTCAATTATGGTAGTGTAACTATTAGATTCTAATTTTAAGTTCTATATATTATTACTTAACTTGTTGGATGACGATTTTAAAAAGATTAAATTTAATCAAGGCTTATTACAAGTGTAATTATAATCTATTTCAGGTGGCAACCTCATTAAATTCTTATGATTGCTTTCTTCTCCAATCTGGTTCATCGTTATTCACCTGGCATGGAAATCAAAGTACCGTTGAGCAGCACAACATTGCTGCTAAAATTGCTGAACTTTTGAAGGTTTGATTATAATTTATAAGCAATCTTTTTAGGCCAATATTGCATGGTAATCTAATTATTATTTATGGTCCTTGTTTATTTTTTTTTCAAAAAAATTTCAGCCTGGTGCCAACGTGAAGTTTGCCAAAGAAGGAACAGAGAACTCAACTTTCTGGTTTCCACTTGGAGGGAAACAAGCTTACACCAGTATAAAAGCAGCACAAGAAACCAGCAGAGATCCTCACTTGTTTGCGTTCTCATTCAATAAAGGTTTCAAATTATTATTTATCTATTTTCATATTTTAGATTCAGTATCTACTAAAATAGATTATTGTTATTTCTCGATTGTAACCTCTGACTAAATTTTCTTTGTGCTGCTCCGTTGTGGATTCATAGGGAAATTTGAGGTTGGTTTTCCATGTATATGCAGTAAATACTTAATTATATATATATATTTTTGGTGAAAGATTGTTAAGTTATGTTTCTTATATGGCAGATTGAAGAAATATACAATTTTGCACAAGATGATCTGTTGACTGAGGACATTTTGATATTAGATACACGTGCTGAGGTGTTTGTTTGGGTTGGCCAGTCTGTAGACGCCAAGGAAAAGCAAAGTGCCTTTGAAATTGGACAGGTACGTGTTTAACACAGTTTGTATCGTAATATTGCAAGCTTGTTTTTGTTGTTTAACAAGTTTTTTAATGAAACTTTTATCAGAAATATATAGAGTTGGCGACATCTCTAGATGGGCTATCTCCATGTGTGCCTTTATACAGAGTTACAGAGGGAAATGAACCTAACTTCTTTACAACATTTTTCTCATGGGATCCTGCAAAAGCCAATGTATGTGCTTTTCTTATTTTTTAAAAGTAGTTGTCTTCTAATATGGGTTGATCTTATTAATTTGCAAGTATGTATGTTCTAGGGGTACTGAAATAGCGGGCTAGGTAGATTTGGTTACGATTCAAATGGGTTGGTCCGGGTAGGGCCGGATTGACTTGCACACATTTTTTTGTGAATATTAAGTTGTTTATATGAACAGTTAATGCGTTAAATATGTTTACAAAAATTAGATAGTTACTAGAATCATCTTAATCATTAAAGAATGTGATCTAAGAGGTGGTATGCATTAAAATATGCTCTTTGTCTGACTTTCAACCTTTTTATCTTTAAAAAAGTGGTCAGAGGTTGTATGCATTGATAGGTAAATGAGTCGAGAATCAAGATTGCCACGACCAAGGAAAAGCAAAGTCCCTCAATAATCAGTACTTGCCATTGTAAATAAAGCTAATTTTTTTGTAGCCATTACTATCATGTTTAAGATTTTACTTGTACTTTATCTATAGATCTTATTTTATTGATATTTAAATATTGATTCGTACGTCCCTTTCCCTTTAAATGTGACCAGGTTCAAGGGAACTCATTCCAAAAGAAGGTGTTACTACTATTTGGGTTCGGGGGAGGGGGCAATTCTGCAGAGGTAAAATGAATCCTAGTTCATGCTTACCTATACAAAAATTCTTGCTTTTTTTTTTGTTTAAGATTTCCGATTTTTTAACAGAGTCAAGATAGATCAAATGGAAACCAGGGTGGGCCCACTCAAAGAGCTTCAGCCTTGGCGGCCTTGAACTCTGCTTTCAAATCATTGCCAACCCCTAAATCTTCAGCTTCTCCAAAAGCACCAGGTCGGGGTTCACAGAGAGCAGCTGCAGTTGCTGCTTTATCTTCAGTTCTCACTGCTGAAAAAAAGGGACCGTCTGATGCTTCTCCAGCTCGGCCCATTAGAAGCCCACCATCTGAAACGGTCTCACCTGGTACACGTAGTTTCTTATGATTCTGCATAAAGTTAACTTGGTTTAAAAAAAAATTAAACTAAAGTATCCACTTTGTAGCCACAGCCAAAAGTGAAGAACCTTCTAATAGTGTGGATAGTAATGGCGGCTCAGAAGTTACCACCGAGACATCTGACCCGGTTCAAGAGGCCAATGGAGAAGGTTCAGCACCAAAGTCAACAACAGAAGAAAATGAATGTGAGAGCGTAGACAATCAAAGCACTTTCAGTTATGAACAACTCAGGGCTAAATCCGAGAACCCAGTTAAAGGAATTGACTTTAAGAGAAGAGAGGTTTTTTTCTTTTTCTTTTTATAATAATTTCATCAGCCGAATATTAGTTGTTGCTTTGCACAATAATGTTGTTCTTGTCGGTTCTTTAGGCTTATCTATCTGCTGAAGAATTTGAGTCAGTACTCGGGATGACAAAAGAGGCATTCTACAAAATACCAAAGTGGAAGCAAGACATGATGAAGAAGAAAGTTGATCTGTTCTAGGAATTGAAACTCGGGCCAAGATTAGATTTATTCTTTCAATTCGTAGTTTTTCCTTGTGTTTGTGCTTTTGTTGATTATAGGAGTTAGTATGGGTCGTTTAGTGCCCCGAGTAAAGAGTGATTTTTTTGCCTCTCTTTTGCTGCTGCTGCTGATTCTCCTCTGAATGCTTCTTTCAATCAAGTTGTATTTGATGTATCTGGATTTGAGTTTGCTTGTGATATTTATTGTTCAAAGACTGTAAATGGTGATGTGATTGTATTTGGAAACTCAGATATTAAGGGTTAAAAGAGTATGTTTGTTATTTTAACTTTCAGTTTATTGATTCAAGTTCATAAGGGAATGTACCTAGGCTAATCACTTGTATTACCTACTGATCATACCTAAGCTTTGTTGAATGTGCCTAAGCCCTGCGGATCACACACAAGTCATCTTGGCGTTTGCTTGAAAGTGCTCGATGTCGTTGTGTCAACAGAACCAGTTATGTGTTATGTTCGGAAAGTGATTCCGAGTATAGTGATGTAGGTGGTGTTGCTTGAAGCTTAAAGGTAAAGTTAGACCTAAAGACGACATACCTAGATTGTACTAATTGATATAACTAGACTTGTTTTATTTTTATTTTCATGTTAACAATTTAGTTAATAGATATTCAAATTTATCAAAAGCGTCATCTAGAAAAAAGCACGAAATGTAAAGGAAAATAATATAATATGCCAAAGAAAAGAATTATTCTTTCTTTACATAAGAACCAAAGTATAACATATTATCATTCTTTGCTTTCTTTTAAGTATGAACTATGATTCTATGAACACCTACTAAATATCATGTGTATTGTATAATCTCCACTAATCACAAAGGTACTAACTAGTTTCTCTTTTAAACAATTTTAAACTTTAGTATTGTGTAGATACATAAATACATGTACGTATTGCTTTAACTGTCTTTTATACATGGTTGTAAAAATCACAGATAGAAGATATTGAACTATCATATTTGAAAGAGTGAGATAAGAATTACAATGGAGTTGCAGGAGATACATGAAGAGATACAACACGAACATCCACTCATTCTTGAAGATTTGCAATCAATGTATATAGGTTACGAAGAAGATGATGATGATTTTGATGACGATGATTTAATTGCAAGACAAAACTTTAAGCGCACGTGTGACTTGTGTGGCTTTGGAATCGATTGGTACCACCGTTATTACTACAAGTGTAGCGAGTCATCATGTAACTACTCGCTCCACAAATTCTGTGTGAAGATGCCCACAACCTTACGATTTCCAGCCCACCCTATCCATGATCTTCACCTCAAAAAAGGTTCAGATTCTTGGAGTTGCCATGCTTGTTTCACAAAACATCAACATGGCATATGCTATCATTGTTCTACATGCAATTACGAAATAGATCTGGGTTGTGTTACTTTTGTGGATCAAACTACGATCCATCATCCCGGCCATCCGCACACATTAATCTCTCCTACACTTGAGGCTTCTTTGAGCAAGTGTTTTGCGTGTGGGAAGAAACATGAAGGCGTCTTCTATCATTGCATCACTTGTTTTAACTTCTCGATCAACGTCAATTGTGTAACACTTCCATTCAAGTTTTCACTTCAAAATCTTCATACTCACATGCTCACTCTTTCACTTTCTTTTTTGGTTCTACCGGATCATAGCAAATGCAGGCTTTGTCGGATGAATATTAGCGACAAGCTTTGGATGTATAAATGCACTAAATGCCGGTATTACGTCCACCTAGATTGCGCAACTTCAAGGGGCGAGCCTTTCATGTCCATCTTCTCCCGCGGTAAAACTTCATACACACATTGGCTCGTAGTTTCTTAACATCGTAGAAAGCTTTTGACTTGATAATTGCAACTTTTATCTCAGGCATGGGCAAAACCAATTCAAATTTTGAAGTTGTTGATTATCCTGACCTTCTACACTACCCGCTCGACGAATTTTACAACATCTTACCACATCAGATTCTTAGAGCAAAGGATCATCAAAACTTTGATCAAGTTAGATATGACGGCGAGTTCTATACGCATTCCAGTCATGAACACCCCTTACGTCTGATCAATCCAACCAACATGAGTACTTTAGCCGTGTGTCTTCATGACCCAATCAAGAGGATTAAGCTACTATGCAATGGGTGTGTAAGACCAATTACCACAACACCATTTTACATGTGCGAGCAACTAGCGCGCACTTGCGACTTTTATCTCCATGAGTGGTGCACCAGGCTACCCATCGAGTTAGAAAACCATCCGAGCCATCCGAAACACACACTCAAACTTCTTTACCATCTACCTAGGGAATTGGGTTATGCGGGGTTTGAGTGCAATATTTGCAGATTACGTTGCAATGGGTTTGCGTACACCTGCTCCACATGTGAATATCCAGTTGATGTGAATTGTGGATTGATACCTGAAACAATTACTCATGAAGCACACCCAAATCACTTACTTTCAGTTACAGATCCATCATCAATCCAATCAAGAAGCACTAGAATCGCATGTGATGCATGTGATATCATCATCAACACAAGTGAGATTTGTTACAAGTGTATTTCTTGTGACTTCTATTTGGATACCCGGTGCGCACTGCATTTGCCCAAGACAATTACTCACAAGTACGACAAGCACCCCCTAAAACTAAGTTACTCCCCAATCGAAAGTCATAAGAGTCAATATTTCTGTGAAGTTTGCGAGGAGGATCTTGATCCCGAAATGTGGTTCTATCATTGCTCAGAATGTAGCCAGTCGATACATTCTGCTTGCGCGCCGTTAATACTCAAGTCTGAACAAGGTGTTAATCCTATCCGTGAAGAAGGTGTACATTCTATTCATATGGAAGGTGTTTATATGTTTCTTAATATGAAGTTTGGGCGTTCTTTACGTCTTGTACAAGAGGCACATCTTTTCGCGTTTCATGCGGGGACTAATAGCGATGGGTGTTGTAACATTTGTAACCGTGAAATGCAGTCTACACTGATCTTTAGGTGCTTGGAGTGTGACCATGCTTATCATGTCAGTTGTGCAGAGGAAGTTGTGACATGGTCGGACTATTCAGAATCAGAACTTGAAGCTTTTTTAAAAAGACTTCCGAAACTTGAAAAGAAGATCGAGGATCAAACAACAGATATAGCGTTACCATTCTATCCGAGTGAAGTTACAAGACCTGTTACTGAACACTGGAAAGCTGTCAACGAAGGAGTAATCGAACATCTGTAAATGTTACTATTACTTTTGTCATGTGTCCCTTTGTTCAAGTGACTTATTGTAGCACTGCAAATGCTTATATTCAAAACAAGATTTAGGTTATTTCATTAATTGAACTAAAATCAGTTAGCTCAAAAGAGATCAAAAGTTATAACAAATAGTAAAGCAGGAAATAACATCAAGAAACAGTTACAGATATTCATTCGAAATACTCATTAACGTTTTCTTTTTATGCCATATTAACAATACCATTCAAAAACACGTTCGATGTTCATTCGATTTGCTCTATCAACATAGCATAACAAAATTTTATAGTTGCTAATGCAGAACCAAAATCAGATAGATATTAACAAACAACAAAACCTAGCTCTTAAGAATGATTCTTTTGTAAATACACATATGTGTAATGTATATATCGTTATTCAGGTATAGGTTCACATATGATTTTCTATTCTCTATTGAACAAAATCGTAAGGTTTCGACAAGTAAAAGTAGACATGTCATTGTAGATCACACATCTATTACTATTCACATGAAATTTTTTGACATAACTAATCAGCTATAAACGTATAACACACTCTGGAAAAACACCAATATTTCGTATTTTGTCTAATCTTCGTAGTTTAGTAAAGAGTTTAATTCGTAATAAAATTACACATATGATATTCGTAACTAAACTATTTTTTTTTTACTATAACTATATCCTAAGTAGAAATATACTGAGTTCAGGCCCTCCACTCCCATCCGGGTTCATCATATAAAACGCCTCCGAGTCACGAGTCCCCACAACTCGTTCAAACCTCGCTCTCATATACAAAAGCTCCCCCTCACCGGCTTTTTTCCGGCCGTCCTCCACCACCGGAATTACTCCGGCACCAACCGATATCGTGTTCACCGTCCTCAGCACATACCAATCCGACTCCGAACACTCACGTGACACTACGTACCCACACTTCCTCCCGTTGCAGTACATACTCCATCGCGGCTCGTGAAACAGCTTCATGTTGCCATGCGGTCGGTACTGCTTCTCGCACTCGAGCGCGATCCGAACTAACCCCGTCGACATTTCTTTAACCAGAGCCGCGGTCGACATCGCGAGCTCCACGATCAACAGCGGTTCCGACCGGGGATCGTACTGCACGGCGAAACTAACAAGCCCCCTCCGGTTACCTATTACAACAATTGTAATTAAGATGTAAATAGAAAGTAGTTAGTGTAAAGAAATGTTTTTTTTTTCGAATAAGTGTTGTTTTGCAAAAAATGATGGCTTTTTGTGTAATTTGAAAAAGTTTTGAGGTTCTGCTGGTTTGACTACGTGGCAGTTTGTCTAGTAGACGCTTGCAGAACTATCTGCCACGTAGACGACTTTCGCCTGGTCAAACCAGCGAAACACTAATCATTTAAAATAAACTCTTTCAAGTTCACACTTCACACCCCAAAAACCATTACCATTTGCAAAACAACACTAATTCAAAATATTCTTAATGTAAATATGGTTATACAACCATCATTTATTATAACCCTAATCACATACAAAACTATCACATAAATCACATTTTGGTGTTTTACTTTACCGAATAATGTTCCGGTGACTTTCCGGCTTGGCGAGGGCATTAGCGACAAATGAGTCGGTAAGGCGAGCCAGCGGCACGAGGGTATTACGTTGAGAATCGAACGGAAAAAGGTTGTGAAGAAATGAGGGCTGCAGCCTATTGTAGACCCTTTTCCGACGAAGGGGTTGTCGCCGGAGATGGGGTCGGTTGTGAAGGAGGTTGAAGAGGTGTAGTTTGATGGGATGATCGCGGTGGTGCTGTCGCAGCTGGTGGTTCGTTGTAGCGGTTGAAGACGGTGGTTCATGGTTGAATGATGGTGGTTGATCGGAGGTGAATGGTTGTAGTGTGGTGGTGGTGGTGGGATGGTGGATTTATAGGTGGTGGAGGTCAACGTTTTGTGATTTGGTTTGTTTTTTTTTTATTTGGGTTTGTTTGTTTTATAAAATTTGTTGCAATGACATCTACCTCTTTTGCTATGTTCTAGTTTCATATTTTAATATTTGGTGTATCTTCTCTACTGAAGCAAAATAATTTTTTATATGATGTTTTCTCATATGGTTTTGTCTAAGTGTAGTTATTTAAAGTTCTAAATAACTAATAGTTATTTGGTGATGATATTAAATGTTAATTATATTATTTATATACTTTTGAAGTTATAAACTTAGATAAACTAAAATTCATGTTTTGTTTTGTTAAAAAATGTAATTTTCTATACAATATCATTGAACTCCCAAGTCAAAATTCTGTCACTAATATTTGAGGTGATACTAATTTAATATAAAGTCATTAGATATATTTTCACATCCTTATTAATTTAATTTAAAAATAAATACTAAACTATTGTGTGCATAAGGATTTTTTTACGATCGTTAAATTAGTTCTAATGTGCTAGACCATTAATGCCCCTTTAACACCACACCAGGGTTCTTAAGCCTTCACAAAATATAGTCATTAACATTACTGAATGTGACCCAAATTATTATTATTTTTATGTATTTGCAAATATAGAAGAAAACCACGTAAGGGATATACTTATATATGAGTATTTAGAAAATTTTATAGTTTATAAATGAAATTTAAAGTAACATCATTTTCAAATATTATATTTGGATAAATGGGAATGAAATGCATTATTGAAACTATAATAAATCGAAGGCGGTTCCAAACTGCTATGATATTAAACGACCAATCAATTTTGGTCGCCTAACAACGTCCACGTGGAATTTATTACAACCGCTACTTTACGTTAATCTTGGTTTTGCTTATGTCTTTTGTCTATATTACATTTTAATTTGTTATCCATAATCAATTAATTTAACACAGAATAATCTGAACCAGACAAAATTACGTTGAACTATCTCGAATAAAATATTAATTGTTTGTTTATGTGATGTTTACGTCTAAATTTAAATTTGTTTATTTAAGAGATAGGGGCCGGTTTAATGAGTATAAAACATATTAGAAGTAGGTTAAAATGGAATTAAATATTGACTAAATTAAACATGAGTCGAATGGATTAATCAAGGTTGCCTCCACCATTGACATTTCCATGAGGTTCCTACTATATATTTCATTGGAAATGAAATTATATA
>BJCM01061678.1:0-33562 GCA_018326385.1 Flaveria bidentis
ATTATAATTTAATATTTTTATAGAAACTTCGAGGCCACAGGGAGATTGGGCTCTGCACGTTCATACATCTCACCTCTCCTTAGGGCTAACCTTGGGTCAAGGGCTCGAATTCTGTCTGATATGTTTTTTAGATTATTCGTAGCGGGTTAAAAAAAATTAACAATGTATAAGAATTCTAGCTTTTTAAATATCTATAAATTGAAGTAAGTTTAAACTAACAAAGTTTCAAATTATTATTTATTTTCATTTTATTTTCATTTTATTTTCATGTTTTGAATTTGTAGATTCCATGCGCAACACTCATCCAAGCCTGACAATCTTCAATACAAACAACCATGTGGAATAAGGAACAAAGGATGTGAAAAATATAGGCAATTAAGTGGCGAGAGTAAGAAGGCAAAGGCTAAGAGGAATAAGCCTAAAAGATTGTGTAATTTTAGTATAAAATATATGGGTGGTCGTTATACTCAAAATTGTTCTGATAAATTAAAATTACTCAAAAAGGAATCCAAAAATGCTACAGAAGAAGAGGATTCATCACATGATTCATTTAAAAACAAATCGTGAGAAGACAAAAGTGATGATGAAGAAGATCAAGAAAAAGATGATGATAAAAAATAACACAATGTGGAAGATAAACACTGCGATTACGTATACATAATGGTTCTGTTACATAGCTGAATGTAACTTTTCTTTACATGTATTATTTATTGATTTCCCTGATTACATATACGTATCATGCAATATAGCAATAAATTGGATGTGAAAGAAGTATGCATGGTAAAAAAAAAGATGAATTGAAGAAGATAATGATTAATTCAAGGATTTCCTTTTATGAAAGCATTTGGGGTATGTATATGTAAGGAAGATGAACAAAACAACCACTAAAACATGATGAACAAGACGAACACAAAGAACATGAAGATTTATAGTTTTATCATAATCACATGTATGTAACATTGTTGCTACATATACGTAACTATACAATTACGTATATGTACCACTGTTACGTGTATTAATTTTACACATATGTATGACAATGTTACATATACGTAACACATAATGTTATACATACGTAACACAGTGTGATGCATGCATAATCAATCATTTTCTTTAGTTTAGTTGTCTTTTATTTTTTAAATATAATGATTATTTAAATTTTCAATCCACAGTATAATATATATGATTATTTAAATATCATTTAATTATAAGAGAGAGGTGAGAGAGTATCGGCTGAGGATGTCAGGAAGCGGGTTGCAGCTGGGCTTAGATTCGGTTGTGAAGAGTATCTGCGAGACAAAAACAACACCGTGAGACTCGCCACGAGCAGAAGGGATCTCTCCACATGACCACACTCCAGCGTGAGGATAAGTATGTATACTGAGAGAATTCCGAGGAGAGATTAGTGAATAACTAAGTGGAGTGAAAGTGTTGAGAGAATGTATGTTCTACCTGTGAAGTGAAAGAGGTATTTATAGTGCTTGTGGATGGGGACAAGATATGACATGGTTCTATTCTTGGAAGTTTGTGGTCAACGAAATAAGCCTGAAATTCCCTAGTCAGGTGGTTCTATATCTTTTTAATACAAAGGGTTTCTGACTAATGATTAATGTTATTTGTCTTTATAGTTGACTTTGAATGTCTTGTGGGCTACTTTTACCCTTTACATGAGTTAGGTTATTGGCTTTGTGTGTTTTGTTGTTATGTGCTCTCATCCTATTCTTTTGTAGCCAATGACGGACTTTGTTATCATGATTCCATGAAGCTTTTCTAAGTGTTGGACATGGAAACTTAAGTTTTGTTCTTGTGTCTTGAAATCAAGTACCCAGCCGCGACTTGGGTTCATTCTCCCGACCGCGGCTTGGGATTATTTCATGGGCGCGACTTGGCTTGGCCTGCCGCCAGGGTGAACTGTGGCTTGGCCTGCCACTTGGGTGAACCGTGGTTTGGCCTGCCTTTTGGGTGAATCGCGGCTTGGCCTGCAGCCCGGGTGAACCGTGGCTTGGCCTGCCGCCCGGGTGAACCACGACTTGGCCTGCAGCCTGGGTGAACCGCTCCTTGGCCTGCCGCCTGGGTGAACCACGACTTGGCCTGCAGCCTGGGTGAACCGTGGCTGGCCCTTGGGCGTTATCCCTATCTTACGTTTATCGGCTCGGGTTTTGTTTGGCTTTTTGGGGTGATACCCCTTCAATATACATATATATATACATATACATATACATATACATATACCTATACGTATATGTATACGTATATCTATATATATATATGTGTGTGTGTGTGTGTGTTTTCTAAATCGCAAGGAAGACGAATAAACATTTCAATTTTATCATTGTCAAAAAAATCTTAAAATAAAAAAATCATCTTTTTACATGTGTTCTAGTATTATTTAGTATTATGTATGCAACACTTAAATATGTATGTATAATGTGTATGTATGTACGTACGTACGTATGCGTGTGGGGTTTATATATAAAAAAACCACTAGATATACAGGGACAATTATAAACAATTCATTTTATCGTAAATACATGTATTTATTAAATGATTATATTAATAATAATAACTGTTATAATCTTTTTTAGATTTCAAAATAGTTTTTAAAATGTAAAAAGATATTTTTGTTATTGTTATTTCCAAAGAAATAATATTTTATAAAATAAGATTTTTTTCACAATATTAAACTTTTTATAAACCAAAAATAATAATACTGAGAATTATAATAATTTTTTTTAAAACGAAATTTCTTTGAAAATGGTTTATTTTAAAACAAAGTATTTTTTCTGAAAAAACAAAATAAAAAACAAAAAACAGAAGATTAAAAACTTAATATCATTGATTCATTACTTATATATTTTACTCATATTTAGTTTTGATCATATTTTATTTTAAAATATTATTTTATAGTTAATAAAAAATATTTTATTTATTTAACTCGTGTAATAAATAAATTTAATAAAACTAGTTCCTATGTATTTATTTGTTTTCTTTTAAACCATTCACATATGTATCAATTGTAATTTCTCGTACGTGTCAAATAATTGAAAATCATGAAACTAAATTTATTAATTAAGTCATGTCAAATCTTTCACATCTAAATTCATATCTATAAAATTAAATCATTAATTACTTTTAAAAGGAAAATTCGCGAAAGAAATCTTAATCATTGTTAATCAACAATCACTTTTTTGATTAATCAAAACAATTAACATGGGATGTCTGATTATGGTGGGGGCTTTGCCATATATTCGATTTAAGTCTCAACAAGTTGCCTCAAAAGGGAGGGAACATTTTCTTGTTCATCAACTTTCTTTGAATAGTCACGGAAAATGCATAAATCTTTTGTAAAATCATAAATATAATTGTTATATATAACATTAATATATATTGTGTAACATTGTTATCAAATGAATGTATTCAACAGTCTTATAGTTTGTTTTTTAATCCATAAAATTAGAGAGTGACGTAAACAAGTTGGTCGGATGGATTGAATAACTACTTATAATAACTATGCACTATAATAAGTTCTCCTGATGATGTAAGTTAAAATAATTGGGTCACATTTAACTGTTTCTTCTTTTAGCAAATAAGATATAAATCGAAATTGTGATTTATTGTTTGATAATATAATTCAATTAAACATTCACTTTCATTGCTGACGACAATCTTGTTGTCACGTTACAGTTGTTCATCTGATTTTGTTTATTTTTCCAATTCTCGAACATTCACTTTTATTGCTTAAATACAAATCACGTAGAAGATGTAAACGAATCACGTAGAAGATGTAAACAAATCACGTAGAAGATGTAAACAAATCACGTAGGTTTTTTTTTGAATTCTATTAAGTTTGATTAAATATATAATATTACTCTATATCTTCAAAATCAAACGTAATAAATAGTACCAACATTATTATATTCACGTTACCCCACCGATCAAACACCACCGCCACCTGATTTTGAATAATTATATTATTTTTGTATTTCTTTTATTATTTAGCTAATGTTATACTATGTAACTAAATAATTTTTTAAATGCTTTATTAATTTAATTAACTAATATCTCTGACAATGTAAAATTTAAATACTGTTTTAGACATCTTATCTTTTGTTCAAGGGATTTTTATAGTTCTGAAATACTTTATTTGAATAGGTTATTATTTTCAAGAAATGTTTTTTTTATTTTATTTTTGCAATAAATACTATTTTAAATAATATTTTTTGTCTAATACATTTTCTCTGTGTGGGTAAACTCACTAGTTATATAATGTTACACCATTTTTGTACGAGTGTGCATGTAACATCTCAAAACCCAAGATCTCTTAGCTAATAAATCATTGCTTACATAGCTTTCAAGCTGGACTGCTCATTTGAATAGCATCATAACAAAAATCTCTTACATAAGTCTGAAATAAACCTAAAATGATTTATAAACATAGACTTATTTAGGAAGATTCGTTTTATCAATTTGTCAAGGTGAAATCTACTAGCAAAAGTGCCTATATCACCCTGATATGTATGCTAAAAGTTAAATATATTTAATGAATTTTAATTTTTTTAACTGGTTAAGTGTTAAGCCTTTTAGACTTCGGAGTAGGAACTTTTAACACCTTGAAAGGCATTTATCACCTTGAAAGGCAATAAATTTAGCAAAGGACGTGGTTAAATAGACACCTCTATATTTTAATTTAACACCCCAAAATTTTTATACGGGTCGTATAGCCTCATACACGTCGTATAGGGGAGTCGTAAAACCCTATATGAGACGTATAGCCCATCTGACAGCCCCCTCAATTTTTCTTCATAGTCAGTATTGAAATTTGCTATACGGGTCGTATAACCCTATATGTGTCGTATAGGGGGTCCTATAGGGTTATATGAGTCGTATTGCTATCTGACAACCCCTTGAATTTTTCCCATTTTCGATGTATTCAACTTTATATGTCGCGTATGAACCCTTACGTGACATATAAAAGATGTCTATTTATATGAGTGGATGTATATTTATTAAGACCCTTAGCAAAATGTTAAATTGTACGAGGAACATAAACTTCATAAAAGACAAGGGGTCAATCAAAATATAAATTTTTATCATGATTGTTAGACTACAAAATAGCTTACACGTCATAAATATATAGGCCACATCATAAAACGTACACTCTGACTAACCATGGTCCAAGGCTAGCACCCATTTGTTCATAAAAGCCCGGACACAAAGTCACAACATTAACATCATGATATACGTTCATACGTTTACACTCTTTTTTTTACACCTACGATCATAGGAATTAACCAATGTTTAATAGTCACTTTGGTGTAATATATTTTTTTTAACGGCCAACGAATAATTTTTAAGCTCGGTCATCTGGGTAAACCTAATGACGAAAGACCACTCACGTCCGCGAACACAAACAACGCTGGTGACTCGGCTCGCCCATCATTCCAAGGGAAACCCACCACCTAAAGACTCACTGTGGTAAAACCCTTGGCCCACTAGGAGCATATTGCACCTAGTAAGACTCCAACCCATAACCTTTACTTTGGAAAGTAATAGGATATCTCCTCCTAAACCAGTTGATCTAGAACTCATTGGTCTTTGGTGTAATATATGCCTCCTAACACCATAAAGTAGGACATCTACCTCCATCTACCGGGCTTCGAACCCGGGTGAAAGGAATTAAATGGTAGGTCTAAACCACATAAATACTAACAAAATAACTTTATGCTTTTAAAAACAAAATAAAATAGTCCTTGTACACCAACTCAATCATGCATAATTATTGATTTGATTTTCATAACAATTTTATCTTTTTGTCAATATTGTAATTAAAATCTCAAATAAATCTAAAATATAACAAAACTTCCAATTAAAAACACATTCTATGATAATGTATAAAGTTTTATAATTATATAATATATTAAAAGTCTACTCTAAAGACTTATGACAAATCCTACTTTTGTCTACTTAAACAAATAGAAATTCCAAAATCATAACCAAAACATGAACCTAAGATATCTAAAGATCATCAAACCCTTAGGCCATAACCAAGTAGAAATCAAAGACTAGTTACACGTTGCATAAACCCTAATGATACATACTTTAACATGTCAAAACTTTAGGCTAAACAGTAACATGAGAGTTCCTTAGTCATCAGCCTTTATTAATTCATACAAAATAAGAAACTAAAATGATGAAAATAAGAATAAATTCTAAGAAAACACCATACTTTAGCTTGTCAATATTGCAATTTAAAAGTAACTAGCTTTTTAACCTGCCACGGATTATAGTAACACCGTACGCGACATAATAAAGTATAAGATACAATTGATCTGGGTGTTATGGCTAAAAAGAATAGCTACTACCACTACATCAACCACAGACTTTTCTTTTATTCTTCAATCAAATAGTATATAGAAACTATTGATGACATAATGAATGCTCACCGACAGACCTTACTTTTTAAGCAAGAGTATAATAAGCATACATCACCTCAAAATAGATTAAAATAAAATTTAGAACTCACCTTAGCATATTCAACCTCTTTTTTATTAGCACAATTCAAAGATGAAGATAAACCCTTCAAAATTACAACCCTAGAATGTCACTCCACATCATTTTATGGTTACAATCCAACATTAGAAAAAAAAGCTTAGGCTAGGAACACAACAAAAAACTAGACATACCTTAATTCTTAGAACTTCATAAAACATATGGTTTGTTTTCTTTTTTGATTTGGTGAAATGAGTATGGGAAAGGGGAAAAGGTAATGGGACTATTTGATAGCTTTTTTTGAAACCATTAATTCTTGATGGACTTAATAAAATGCTACATCTATCAATAAGAGGTTGGTGTGTTTGGTACTATTGATGATCAAGTTTGAAGGCTTAGAGGTTTGTGTAACGTTTTTTGGTTTACAATTTCTAAGCTCCTTGGTACATAAAGAGTTTTATCTTTTGTTTTAAAGTTAGTTGCTAATTTTGAGTCTTGAAAATTGGGAGTTGTTTGCTTTAAAGCGAGAAATTAACAATTTTTGGTTTAAATATCACAATGTTTAATATTATATCCTTCATGCATGAGAATGTTATTAGACAATAGCGTTAATTTTTTGTGGTGATTAACGGTTAGATGTTTCTAGTTTATGATAATTTATAGAGGTAAAATACTAATTCTGTATAGTTATTCAAAATTCAACCAAACAATATTTACATGCTCAACGCCTACTAGTTCAAAGTTTTTTTTTACCTTTTTAACCAACTAACAAATTCAAAGCTTACTGGCTTAGAGATTGTCAAACAACCTTTATGTTTCAATCAACAATAGAGAGAATGAGAGAGTTTGTAACTCTCAATCACTTAACTCTCATTTATAAGGTGTTTACACATTATTCCCAACTACAGATTCATGTTTTTCATCTTTGTACATTGACCCCAATATTTTAATAATTTACAACACATAAAATGCATTTGGGATGTTACACTGCATCAATAAATTCACACACTTTGGATTAGTGCATAACCACTCAAAAGGTTTATGAAATGGTTAGGTTGTCACACACTCACACGTTAATGCCGTCCATAGGCTTAGCTTCCAATCGTCTAAATTGTTTATATATAACTTCTTTTTCCCGCACATATATATAGAGGTTGCTTTATGTTTAAAGATGGATTTTCGTAAGAAGCATGGAGTTAAAGAATAATTACGTAACATATGCATAATGATCACTCAAATTATGAACATAAATGACTTGACCTAAATACATAATTACCCAACCTTATGTATCTAATTATGCAATATTTACGAAAAACAAACTTTAACCACTAATTAGTATGAAATTAAAGAAAAAGGAATTAAGAATCTTAATTTTAGACCATTTACCACTCTAATCATGTTTATCAAGTGGCCTTTGAAAGTAATCAAGTATGCACAAACTTATGGTTTGGAATTTAAATATTTTTAGGAAACTTAAGCATGAGAGGAAACAATTATTATTGCACCATCCTTTCAAAGTCGCAAACAAAAGTTTAAGCGAGTGGGTGTTTAATTTTCAAGATATGTGATGATGATTAATGGTATCCGTGGTTTAAACATAGAGCAACATACTTAACTTACAAAACAAAATTTTAAATTCTCATAACTAATCTAAAAAGCAATTTCGTACGTCTTTATAGAGTCATGTTTACAATATGTTAATTTTTCTATCAAATGTATTCATTACTACTATTACATTTATAATAATTGATATTTTAAACATGAACCTTAATGATCAGGCCAACTGATTAAACTAGGAGTGTCAATGCTACGAGTAGATAACAAACATTACACATATAAATTGTTCAGTTTCCGGTAAATAAAATAAAACTGGTAAAAACCCACTGATTTTATCTCATTCATAGTTGACTATCTGGCTTTAAAACTAAATCATCCAGGGAGATTGATAAATTATCAAAGCAACTAGTTGATTAAGGAAATATATATACTTTTACGAGCTATGAGTCTAGAACATACTCAATGCCGGTTGTATATACATAAATGTTGTGAGATACATAGCGTGATCCTACCACAAAATCAATGGTTATTGTAGAGTTGTCGAAGCTACTAGTTAATTACGAGTTACACTTCTACACGTTACGAGTCTTGATCATACTAGATATTGGCTGTATATTCATAACTTTTGATACGGAAAGTGGTCCTAGCATCTAGTGATCGTATGGAATTTCGATACTGCATTATCAATTTCATATTTTTAATTAGATTATGATATTTTTTATATTTCTGTGTATTTATACATACATATACACACATGAACATACAATCTGCACAAGAAATTATTGAAAATATTTTTATTATGCCTTCTAGCATATTTTTTGACTACTGTATTCTACTATTAACAGCTGCGTAATAGAAAGCATAAAAATGTTAAATAACCTTATAGCCAGTAAAATTAAGCGAAATATATCCGGTCTAAAATAAATATACATCTTTATATGTAATTTTTCCTGAAAAGCGTATATTTTCTAAGTAATTTATTGTAATTTCATTTTTTATACTTATATGTAATTATCAATAAACAATATTAATTCACATCCCAAAACTGTATGAAATTTATACGGATAAAATTTGACATTTAACTACTTGAATGTATTTTAATTATATTTCTAGAAATTTATATATCTAATTTTAATTTTTACCCCGTCTAAATTTCAATATAGAAAATACACGACCTAAATACTTTGATTTGTGGATACTTCTTATTGCTAATCGATGTTTCTTAGAATTACAAGACCCATCTACTTATTTCTTGATGTTTTAAAGTTTTTTGTAGTGAGATGTTAAAATCTGAAAGACTCAATTTCAGTGATATTTTCTCTGGTATTAATCGGACAGTTTGAATAAAACTTACATCAACAACTTAGTATGAAAATAAATAGCGTCAAAATGTTGATATAAAAACATGTCGAAACAGGAAATTAGACTTTTTATACAAAATTTAAAAATCTTAACGTAGCTTTGACAGTTTATACATTATCATGCATAACTTCTTAAGAACATCGCGAAGACGTATTCAGATATTTATAAAACATTAAAATTATACAAGGAAAGTAAAACTTTAATGTAAAATAATTATAAATTAAAAAAGCATAAGTCAAAAACTTAAAAGAAAAGGTGTTGGCATCAAGTAGAACGTGGAGGTACACGTGGTGGTCTTTTAATTGACTTTCACATAGTTTTGTCAGCCACCGGTTATTTTTTAACGACCAATTAATAATTTTTAAGCCCGGTCATCCGGGTAAATTTAATGGCGAAAGACCACCCACGCCCGCGAACACAGACAGCGCTGGTGACCCGGCTCGCCCATCATTCCAAGGGAAACCCACCACCTAAAGGTCTACTGTGGTAAAACACTTAGCCCACTAGGAGCATATTACACCTAGTGATACTCCAACCCATGACCTTCACTTTAAAAAGTCATAGGATGCCTCCTCCTAAACCAGTTGATCTAGAACTCATTGACTACCGGTTACTTTTCTAGAAAGACTATTCACCCACTGTGAGGCTAATTAATAATTAACAATAATAATAGCAAGGGGCGTTTGGTTGAAAATAATTAAATTGAAAAACTAGTATTATTTTCAAGTAAATTATGTTTAAGTGAGTAATGAAATATAAAACCCAAAGGAATGTTTCACCTCAAATTCCTTTGTTTGTGGGATTTCAAAATCCTTCCACCTAAAGAGAGAATTTGAAAATCCCACAACAAAAAAAAATAAGGTTAAACATTCTTTTGAGTTTTACATTTCATACCCACTCTAATGTAATTTATATGAAAATTATACTAGTTTTTTAATTCCATTCCATTTCACCCCCTTCCAATCAAACGCACCCTTAGAGTTTTTTTTGAACGACTGATTAGTTGTTAAAAGTTAGTACACATAGTTAATAATAATTCATCAATATCAAGATTTAAACTTTAAACCTTCAAAAGAGGTAAAGCTTCCCACTCTCCTATTGAACCATTAGGCTAAAAAATCATTTACAATAATAATAAGAGTTAAATATAACTTTGTTTCCTAAACTTTGATGAAAACTCTAAATATTAAAGAAATCAATGTAGCTTCAAAGGGTTTATAAGTTGTTTTAATTCAATTTATAAGTTTCATAAGTTGTTTAAACTTGAATCAAAAAATTAATCGCACTTTTGGACTGAAATTGAAACAAATGATTAAATTTTTGCATTGAAATTGATTTTTTAAAACTTTTGGAGGAAAATGGTTACTTTTATAGACACCCCAATATTTTAAGTCAACACCTCAAAATTTCTATAAGTGTCGTATAGCCCCATACGCGTCGTATACAGGGGGGTCGTATAGGGTTGTATATGTCGTATAGGGCTATATATGTCGTATAGGGGGGTCGTATAGGGCTATATGGGGCGTATAGCTCTCTAACAGCCCCCCTGAATTTTCCCTCGTAGTCAGTGTCGAAATTCGCTATACGCGTCGTATAGCCCTATATGTGTCGTATAGGGCTATATGGGGCGTATAGCTCTCTGACACCCCCCTGAATTTTCCTCGTTTTTAGTGTATTCGACCCTATACGCCGCGTATAGACCCATAGACAACGTATAAAAGGATGTCGATTTATATGAGTGGGTGTCTCCGTATTAGAACACTTAAAAAGATGTCAAATGTCTCCCTTTCAACTAATGAAACCAAACTAGCGTGTTCAGTCAAATACCAGTTGAACGCTTGATCATATCTAAGAAAAATAATAAAAAAATTTGAGTGAAATATTCTTTTGCCCATGCGGAGTGGTGGTATATCTACATAGTTTTATTTTTCAGTTATTTTAATATTGTGATTTGCTGTTTTTCTATTAGTATTTATGTATTTGAAAAAAAAGGTCATTACCATATAAAAATAGAAAAATATAATTATCACATATTATATCTAATCTCATCCGAACCCTAAACACCCCTCCCACCTTCGTCATTTACTTATTGTCCACATCCCCTATGACCATTCTTCCGCAACCCTCCAAACAAGTCTGATGACTTTCATAATCGAGTTTCATAAAATCAAAGTTTATAAAACCAAATCAAAGTTGATTAATGGTAATGGTTTTGATTTGGCCATAGTTTGATTCGTGTTTTTATAACACCCCAACTTTTATGATGTTTTATAAAGGAAGTTTAATGAGATAAAGATGTTAACTATTTATGTTCAAGGGAAATGATTAAAGAACCACATGATGAAAGTTGGAAACTATGAGAACAACCCTAAGACCCTGGTAGCTACCCTCTTTTTCTTATTTGCTTTTGATGCTCACGTAATTTAGCAAAAGAAAGAGGTAAAGAGACTATGATATTTGAGCCAAATCACTCGTTTTCAGGTAGCTTCAAGGAATTGTACACGAATTCAAGCTGATATTACAATCCAGAATCGAAGATGGGTATGATCGTGACACTTTCACTAGAATGAAGGGGTTCAAAGCTCGTTCAACCTTAGTTTAAGTTATAATAATGTTCAACCTTAGTTTAAGTGTCTTTGATAGGAACATCTGATAAATAAAATTCTTATCTTAAAAATAGTTATAGTAGTTATAACCATTAACTGTTATGCATTTCATGAAAATTACGATGCTTTGTTGTAACTTTTCAACTCTATATAAAGGAATAATTTGTCTGCTTTGTGCTTTGAGTTCTAACACTATTTTCACAACTAAATTTCCATACTCATTATTGACAAATACTTTGTGTTATTCAATTGAAAACTTCGTGTGTACCAACAAAATATTTTAATCTGAAAGTGTCTAACATGATCCAAAAAGATACCCAAACATATACGAAGGCTCCTAATATAGGGACGCCCCTTCTTATATATCGACACCCACCTATACGCCGCGTATGGGTCCATGCGCGGCGTATAGTTCCCCCCATAAATGCCAAACATTTCACGTCACATCAGAAGTTGTCATGGAGGCTATACGCCTCGTATAGTGCCATACGCCGAGTATAGTCTTTTCAGACGACAAAACTGGTGAAGTAAAATCAGTCATTCAATGTGCCTATACGCTGTGTATGGACCCATACACTGCTTATAGCCTTGGGTCGTATGGGTGTGGGGTGTAGGTCCACCAGTACCTACACGACGCATATGGAACCATACACGTCGTATAGGTGTCGGTGGACCTACACCCTACAACCATACGACCCAGGGCTATACGCAGCGTATAGGTCCATACGCGGTGTATAGGCATGCTGAATGACTGATTTGACTTCTTCAGTTTTGTCGTCTAAAAAGCCTATACGTGGTGTATGACACTATACGAGCCGTATAGCTTTGATTTCGAATTATTTTGTCGTCTGACCAGCCGCCACACGACCAGTCGCCAACACATCAGTCGCCACCTCAACCACAGTTCCCTCGACATATTTATAAAGATGTAAGGCTGCCTACACGTATGGAGACATTTATGCACGAGATTACTACGAGTTTACGGGACCAGGGTCATCGGCTCGATCGAGTTGATGATCTTATGGATTGCCACGTTCAGCTTGAGATTGCACGAGCCCGTGCTGCTGGTATTGATCCTCCAGACTTATCATCGCCTCGACATTAACCAGATTCACCGTAGTGTTTTATATTATTAATTGTACTTTTATTTTGTTTTGTATTTAAAAACTTCTTTATTTATATTATCATTTAATATTTGTATTATATGTTTTATTAGTTAATTAAGATTTAAAATTGTTGATTAGTAAGTTACAAAACATAACTTATACACAAAATCTCAAGCTTAACGTGCAAAATTTAGTCGACACCGTAACTTATACATAAATTTTTTATAAACAATTATATATAAAAAAATCATAACCTATACGCCGCGTATAGGTTCGGCATGCTTCTCAGCAAATGTCAAAAAAAATTTGAGAATCTATACGCGTCGTATGGTGCTATACGCGTCGTATGGTGCTATACGCGGCGTATAGCAACCCCGACAAAGCTCTAACACACGTCTGTCATGGTCTTGTCAGGGAATACCCTATACGTCGCGTATGGACCCATACACGACGTATAGGGAATGATGACTGTCCCCGACAATCCACCCTATACGCGGCGCATAGGGTACTCGGGTGTTGATTTAAAATCTTGAGGTGTCCAAATAAAAGTTTCCTATATGAATTACAATACAACTAAATTAAGCTCTTTTATTTAATATTTATCTTCAACATATATATACAACCACAATTATCACACTTGCAACGGTCAAAACCTAATTTGACTCAACAATCTTTGCCTCGACAATCTTTGCCTCAACAATCTTTACCTCAACAATCTTTGCCTCAACAATCTTTGCCTCTCTATTTCCATGAAAATTTGCTAATTAAAGCAATTGCTTTGTACTAACACAAAATTGTGATTCACTTTGAGATCAATAGAATGTGTTATCTACCAAGACTCAAGAAAAAGGCAAAAGAATATATAACATCCAAAAAAATTATCGCAAAACAAGTAAAAATACAAAACTATGATTGCAACGACGATCGTTTGGTTGTCTTTATGAGATGGCTCGCTTCTACTTTCCAACATCTGCCAATGTCTTCTGCTATTCGCTTAGCATCCATTGATGCACCAAGCAAGCCACGTTTGGTAAACCCTACTGCATAAAGCCCATATGCACCTTTCCAACCATTTGGAAATGGTCTTTGAGGATACCCATCTTTCTCTGAGAACATCTCTTTCTCCTATACACATAAAAATATATTTTTTAAATATTAAGATATATTCATCTGAAAAGTAGTGATTACCCTTTTGGAAAATCTTTATATATTATTTCTTTTTCACATGTATATTATCAATCTTTGTAGAAAAAATAATTTTAATTGCCTACAATAAGAAAAATTATGGAGAGAAAGGTACCTTTAACCAATATGGTACGTTGCTTTTGTATCCTGTTGCTAAAATAATTGCATCAAAATTCTCTGTTTTCCCATTAAAAAAATGTACACCATGATTCCCTATTTGTTGTATGCCTGGATATATCTACAAGATTTAAACACAAAATTTATGCGATATTGTAAAAACCCATATCAAGAAACAAATATATCAAAAATTTGTGAATATATCATAAATGGTCAAGTTTTATTAACTTATATGACTAGTAGTTAACGAGAGCGTTAGATCAATTGATTTGAAATGATACATCTCATGGTTTTCTAAAGTGGAGATAATATGCTCGAGTTTCACTTAGGCAATATGTTTCAAGTATGCCAGATGTTTTACAAAAGTGGGTTGGATTACCAGCGTTGTAAGTATACGCGGGCATGGGTGGTATTTTGTCAATGGATTTACCCGAGTGGCGGGGCTTAAAGTATTTGTTAGCCGTTTAAAAAAACACACTTATGTGACTATTTATTTAATTAATGCATCAACTGAAAACACAGTAGTTGATCTATGATTAATAAATAGACACTCAACTCTATGTATTTTAAACACAATGATCATATATGTGCAAAATGTAAATGTCATCTATTTGAATATTACAAACTACTATAACTTCATGATGATGTTTGATATTTACAATAATCATATCTTAAACCTTTTCATTTCCCCCTCTAATTTTGTATAAATGTATGGACACTTTTGTTGTTACTCCCTTTCCTAAAATATTCAAACATTGATACATTTTCTAGTGATATAAAGCATTCTAGGTTCAAAAGCTAACGAAGTGGAGTGAAAAGCATGTATGAGTATAAATGGAGATATGTGTGAGCATACGTTATGATCAAACAAATCTAAAACCAATGATTGTAGATTTGAATAGAAGGAAATCCAATTACAATGACAAAGGATGAAAATTAAGGAAACAAAATGCACATCAAAGATAAAAAGAAAAGCGTTCATAAATAGTAACTAGGCTTACCTTAATGTCTCCACTTTTGATCTTGGCTAGGGCCCCAACATCTAACACGGGCGTCTTTCCAGATATGTTCTTGAGTTCGAGTGGTCCCACCATGGGCCGGTCAAGTCCAAACCTAGCTGTGTTTCCAAGTACTAGCCATGACACGAATAACAGAAACCGATCAACTAATCTCACTGGTAACCACTTGAGCAACCACATGGACAACCCAAAAGTCGATTTTCCCAACATATCTCGTGGTAGGACATGGACCTAATTCCCATTTTAACCATCCACTAATTAGTTGAATTGCACTTTTTCATAAAATGGCAACAAAAGAATCAGATATATGAAAAAATAACTTGACAACCAAATGAGCGACAAATTACCAACAAATGGTAAGAGACTGAAAAAAGTTAATGTTAGTTACTTTCTTAATTACACCATTTGCTACTATCACTATCCCTAGATATATATAATACCTACTATATTTTGAATTTTTAAGGGGTAAAATTTCTTTTTACCATCGGATTGTGACTAACAAAAAAAGAGAGATAGGGGAAATAAAGGTGAAATTTGACGTGGGTGTGTAACAAGTCCTTTTGCCTTTCTTGAAGTGGTAGTTCACTTTCAATATTGAGGGCCATGCACCCCATATATTAAAGGACCCTTTACAGTTATGAAACGCTCTTCTAATTATGAATTTTGTTTTAGGCTTTTGTTTAAGGTGCTTTTCATGAATGGAGTTCCATACTCCATTGCTCCCATATGCTTGAAATTACCAAGAAAGTCACTTTTTGAAAAGATTTTTCTACTAATTACAAGATCTTTTAATATATTAATACTAATTTATTAATGAATTATAAATCAATATTCAAATATTATCAGATTTTTATCGTTTAGTTGTTCATTGCAATCTTATTTAATCATTGCATAATATCCATGTGATGTATAAATCCTCCTTAATTAATATATGTTGATGAGTCATTATTAAAGGTAACTTCGCATTATAATATTTTTAAAAAAAATAACTTATTATTCTACCTCTACTGATCATCTATGTTTACAAATCATTTAATTTAAACACTTGATCTCTTAAATAAGTGGAAAACATATTAACATCAGAATAATTTCTTAGGGGCTTGCCTGATAATATTTTTATACAATTTAATTTCGTATATTTAATTTACGTTCACTTATTGCTACGATTAAATTTTTTTAAAAAATTAGTGTATCAATAATAAAAGTTAATAACTATGTGTCTTAGTGACTGATCTTATAAATATAATATGTTTAAAACTATATATATATATATGTATATATGTATATTTATTTATTTATTTATATGATATTTTAAAGTAAAAAAAATTGTTGTTAAGAAAATAAAATAATAAGATGTTGATCGGATTTGTATGTCTATAAGAATTTCTAAGAATATGCTAGAATAAATTTAACACATGAAATAAATTCCCGTATTTCATTGCTATATTAGATAAAAACTTGTTTGACATGAGCTTCCGACAGGGCCCCTCATTTTAGAGTGAACTACTTTGAATCACTATAATTTACCAATTATATAAAATCTTAGAATATGTTCCCCTAATTAATATTAACCCTAGTTCATAGCCTTTTTCACATCTATAGATTGTAATAATATATTTATTAGAACAAAAAGTACAAAAACAAAATTTTAAACTAAATTTCTTATAACTTATTTTCAAGTACTAAAATATTATATTTCTGAAAACACAACTCTTAATATATATAATATACAAACACTCATTTTTACAAGATGACATATTAAATTAGATTAGATTTTTTAATAAGAAACCATTTATTATACGCAAGCCCGCATGATAAAAACATATGGCTCTCAAGTGAAAGGCCTATATATGTTTCCATCCCGGACATAGATGTAATTAAAAGTAGTAACACCGTTAAAATAAAAAACAAAAACCATCTAATTTGCAAAAATTAATCTAGTAAGAGTAGTTTTGATATGATAAGGAAGTAAAATACTCACAGCATCCCTAACCACAAGTGAAGGTTTAGCATTGTGATTACATAGATCCAAACACACTTCCATTCCTGAGTTCCCACATCCCACGACCAACACTTTCTTCCCTTTATACACACTTCCACTCTTATACTCCGATGTATGCTTCACCTCACCACGAAACTCCGGCAACCCTTTGATCTCCGGCACGACCGCCTCCGCATTCTCGCCGGTGGCCACCACTAACCACCGGCAAACATACTCCATCTCCCCTCCTTTCACCCCCACACTCGTCACTCTCCACATCCCTATACTCTCATCATACTCCGCCTTCTCTACGCGCGAATCAAACACCGGATCGATCCTAAACCGCCTCGCATACGCCTCTAGATACTCAACAAACTGTTGTTTATCCGGGTATGTTGGGAAATCCTCAGGGAAGGGCATAAGAGGCAGTTCACAAAATCTTTTAGGAAGGTGTAACCTTAGCCTATCATAGGTTTTGAGCTGCCAAAGAGAAGCTATACAGTTTGATCTTTCGATTACGACACTTGGGACTCCTTGCTCTTTGAGACAGGCCGCGGTGGCTAGCCCTGACGGACCAGCTCCTACTATAACGGGCCCGGGAACCCATACTTGGCGCCTGAGTTTGCAATATGGGAACACATAATGAGGGTCATGAGCCATTTTTCCTTGTACTTCTTTTAAAGTATCCATCTTGTTGTATGTTGTTTAATTTTGAAGGGTTCAAGAAGATGAATATGTGGGTTGGATTAAATGAGATTAATGAGAGAGAGATGGAGATAGTGATATATGAATACACACATTCCTTTTGTTCATAGGAGATGGTGTGAAGAATTAAATTGGGTGAGTGTATATATGAGGGTCAAGTGGCATGGAGGAACTAATGGGAGTGGGGACATATATATAGTTTTTTTTCTCTCTAACTTTAATGTTATATAAATAATATTTTGGAATATTTGGTTATATAGTAAATATGTGACCTAACTATTTTTATGTTATAATGTATTACCATACATATGTCCCTTTAGGTTGTAATCAATATAGGTTCTACCTTTACATATAAATCATGTATCTTTGTATGAAGGTCCAAATGTTGTTATGATTTGGTTAGATTCTGGTTTAATTACTTCATTTCATTGTGTTAGTTAGTTACAATTGAAAAATTACTTTAAAAAACCTAAAATCAGTGGTTTTTTTTGTCGGGGGAAGGGTGTAAAGAACCGAATCATATAAAGATTAGGATATATATTTAGGTAGTAGTAAAAATACATAAGCATAGGAGAACTATTAATGTTAATCATGTATAAAGAAGATGAAATTAAAATTGTTAACTTTTATTGGTCAATTATTTCTATTAAGAGAATTGTTGAATAGGATTGTCATGTCAATATCAGAAAACAAGAAATGGAAAATAATTTTAGCATACCCGCGTTTAATGATTTGTGGATGGAACTTTTTAACTCATGGACAAAATAGATACGAAATATAAAGTTTATTAGTTTATTGTAACCAAAAACCACTAAATGACTAAATAAGTCAATAAACTAATTGGATAGAAAACCAATTTTATTTATTACAAATGTTGTGGTCTTTAGATGTCACATTTCACGAAAATGCATCATCCATTTTCTGGGAGAAGTGGACAAATATGGTTTGGAAACGATTGTGGGTGCACTACAGATTCTAATACTTAAGCTTTAGCTTAAAATTTACAATGGTTATCGTATTTTACCTTCATGGTGAACTTTTTTATGTAATGTTGTAAAGTAAAAAACTTAAATTGACATGTTGTTAGCTTCAACTTGTTCGAATAAGAATCTACAATGATCTCTATTGTCAGTTTATTATTAATTCAAGGCATTCGGCCGATGCTCCTTTCTCAAAACAAAACAACTTTGAACGTTAGGAAAGCTGTTGATGGTTTCCAGCTCTACCCTAGAATGGCTTGAAGTTGAAGTAGACGTCCAAAGTTGTCTCTCTTGATGGAATCAAGGAGTTAACCCAATATAGGAAAAATTCCAAGAGATATAGAAAATTTCCTACTCCCACTAGGATTTCATTTTGGGAAGCTCCGAACCCCTCAAGATCTAGATGCATAACTTATCTTATGTGGTTTGAGCATACTGATTCGAATAGCATTCACGTGGTTAACATTTTTCACTTAGCTTGTCGCTCCTTTGACTTTCAGAACCAACCAACCCGGATCTGTCCTCATAAGTCTCTCTGCATTTTGGAAGCAAAGCATGCAAAAAAAATCAACCAGTTGATCTTAGAAGAATTCCATTTTTTCAACACGATTCTTCTGACGCAGTACATGAAGAAGATGAAAAAAATGCTTTATTTTAGCTCTTGGATTAAATAAGAACTGATAGTTAGAGCTTTTTTATTTTTAGAGTTAACTAGGTTTAAAAAGTATTAAAACTAACATGTATTGTAATTGTCAAGAACATGTACACTTAAATAGCTCTTCTCTAAATGTGTAGTACTTTAAAACTTTCACGTTTCATGCAATGAAAACTTGAAACCGAAAATTTTCATGACACCGATAACTTCAATAAAATATTATGAAATTCACACATATTATAATGGTTTATACATTAAAATTTGTTATATTATAATGGTATATATAAAGATTTACTTAACTTAAAAGCCAGAAACAAAAATAAAGTATTTTGATTTAATAATGATAATAACAATAACAACAATTATAGTTTTATGTTTTAATATTATTCAAAAGAAAACAAAATTTATAGTCAGCTACCGTAAAAGTTATAGGCTTATATATAGTTAAATATAATTGTTTTAGTATAATGCATACAATTATAAGTGTCAAATTAAAACAGTTAACAAAGGTTTTTCACAAAATACGATGATTTAATCGACATAAATAGTCAAATATTGTGCTTCTAATTATATTTAATATTTTATAAAACTATCAACCTAATATTCATGATATAAACAACGAACCTCTTTTACAAATCAATTAATTTGTTTAGATATTTGTATTTTTTATAGTTGATTTGATATCACTAGTTTCATATTCCTAAAGAAACATATCCAACTTGATTATTATATACTTAAATCAATATTATATTGAAAAACTTTAAGTTAACTCCAACTTAAGCAACTAGAATACTTGTACATACCCATTATGTAAACCCCCTACATAACTAATTGAGTGCTAAAGCATTATTCTCTATTTTGTGTTCACCCTTCCAAATATAACTTAAAAAGTGTGAATCAATTAAACCCAAAAAGTCATAAAGAGGGAATAATAAAGGTTCTTTCAAGGATTATTTATATTCAAAAGAACCGGATTTAATAAATCAGTGTAAATGAACGGTTAAATAAAATAAAAAAATTTATTAATTATAAATGATGTTTTAACATTATATATGATTGAAATTACGTATTAGTAAAAACTATAAATAGTAAAACAATGATACTAACATTTTAAATTATTTTTTAAAACTTTTTTAGACGTTTTAATTTTTTTTTTTGTTTTTTCCAAAAAAGAAGTTAAACATTTTGTTTCAAAATAAACCATTTAAAAAGTATTATTTTTCAAAAATTTTATATTATCACCCCTATTTTTAATTATTTTTGGTTTATAACAAAATTCAAATTTTTTAAAATTTATTTCCTATTTTTTATAAATTTTGATTTTTTTGAAAAAAGTTATTATCATATAAAAATTTATTTCTCTAGAAATAGCATTAACAAAAAGATCCCTTTTTTTATTTATAAACTATTTTTAATATAAAAGAAATTAAATAATTTTATTAGTAATCAATGTAGTTATTTAATAGAGAGAGAATAAAAAAATAATATTATGTAAAATGAAAATGATATTATGTAAAATATAAAGACCATTTTACTACGATAGTTTTGCTCTAGTTATCCCAATTCATCAAGATGATTGTTCCGTTTTTTCTTAGGAAGAGATTTATGGTGAGAAATGACACCTTAATTAAATCGTTTTTAAGTTATTCGAATTTTATTTTTTTAAAGTGAATTCAAATTAACTAAATTTGAAAATTGAGTTGATATGAATAAACTTAATTTGTAATAAAAATAATAATTAAAAATAACAGCGATGTAAACATATAAAAGAATAAAAATATATGAAATTTTGGTAAAAATGCAAATTACAAAACTCGACGTCGATTTGGGATATTTGGACCACATAAGTTGGAAAAAAATACAATTTAGAATTCAAAATTTGGTTAGGATGCTACAATCTATTAATTATCATTTTTAGAGACATATTCATTTAATATATATCTCATATGAAATATAAAATATTAATTCTTAATATTTTCAAATAAAAATATATATCTAATAATATAAGTTGTGTCATGTATCACAATTATGAGAGCATATAATTCATTCTCTCGCTTCTCACTTAATATTATAATATACAAAGATTAAGTTATAACTATTTACAAATTAATTTATATTTCACATTTAATGTAATATGTTTTTTTTATAATTTATTTTAATTAAATTTTTATTAAATATTATAATTATTTGTATTATATTTTTATTCCTATTATGCATTTGAAATTTTATTTTTTATATTTTACAGATACATCATTTACTCAAAGTTTAAGAAATTAACTTTCTTTGAGAATTTTATTTTTTAATATTTTCTAAATCTTATTATTATCTAAAATTTATTTTATTCAAACTTAAGTTATACATGAGCTTGTAAACTAACATAGTCACCTAGACAATAGAAATATACAAAGATTGAGATGTATGAGTGTGACCATTGTAGAAGTGAAAGACTTGTGCTTATTATGAGAGTAACTTATAAATCTTGATGGAAGATTGCTCATAAGATAAACAAAAATGTTAACTAATTAAGTAATTTTTAATTAACATCCATATTATGCTTTCGTATAGAATAAGATTTTATATGGCCAACTCTAAATTAATAAAACTATATCACATACATTCTCTCTCGTAGAATCTCTCTGTATATAGGCCACTTCCTATAATTTGTAGCATATGAAACATACAAAGTGACATATGATGCGGTTTATGTATGAAAAACGAAAGTTCATCCCGTCCCCTCTAATTAATTAAAGGGTTTTAGACATATTAAATTAGTCATACAATTAATACATACATAAAATCTTGGTAAATTAGATGCACATTATAAGGTAGACTGCATCAATAATTTAATAACATCGTTTTTAATACAAAAATAATAATATTATATTTAGGTTAAAAAGTAAAATATTCTTGATTATGATATCTTAAAAAATGATAGTCAACTATGCTTAAGACATTTGAGCTTAAAAATATGATGAAACTAAATTTAGTAGTATATTGAAAAAATACAATCAAATTTCGTTTTTGCTAGTTTTACTTCCTATAAATTAAGATATTATCTGTCTCAATTTCAACCTTTAAATTATTATGATAATTGGTCGAGATACCTTTCAATGCTAATTAAGACCCCGTCGTATATGTAACCTTCCTACCATAGACTACGCACACATGTTCTAATATCATATCTTAGTTTTGCTCCACGTAGACCAAGTGTATCTGTCTTTGGTTAATGAAGATTTCAATTGACATCTTGCTCATGTAATAAATTATGTTTCTCATTGCTCTCTTCTAAAGCTTAAAAACAATATATGAGAAAATTAGTTTGATTGCTTGTTTACGTATGTGACATATAACAAAATATTATACAAACATTGAACAATCACTAAAATATTTATACATGTATCAACTTAAACAACCCGAATACTTTTTATGTGCTTGAAGAACCTCAAGCATAACAAAGTAGACGCTAAAGCGTGTTCACACTTCCAAATATGTTTATTCCTTTCGAAAACATGTGCTTTAAAAAGTGTAAATTATAATAATGCTTGAAGCCCACGCCCACCCCCAAGCAACGAATATATAGTGCTTCTTTTAGAGAGTTATTTACATTAAAAAAGGACACTTTAAGGAATTATTAGCTGAGTTTATAATTCAAATAATAACTCGGAGTTTTTCTTCAAATGATGTTGTGAATTAGGGGTGTTCATTTTTAGATAGTGGATTTTACTATTTGAATTCGAATCTCGGATTCGGATATCCGAATTTCAAAAAAGGTTGTCTTATTTAATAAATTTTATAAAAATGTATTACATTTTATTGAAAGTTAGTTCATATATCCAAAGTTTTTATTAAAATATCCGAAAAATCTGAAATATTTAATTAATATTTAATATTTTTAAAGTTTTATAATTCTTTTTGGATATTTCGGATATTTCAGATATCCAATTTTTTGGATATTTCGGGTATCTGAATTTCGGATTTTCGGATATTTTGGATTTGGTTTCTGATTCGAATATTTTTGAACACTTCTGCTGTGAATTGTGACCCTAGTGGTCTTGGACATGCGAGAAGGGTAGTAAAAAAAATAAACAAGAGGACTCCAGATTATTATTTAAATTTTAACTTATTTATAACATCATAATAAGCGCACTATCATTTACATGAGAACTTAATTGTGTCACGTAGAATTGTGAGAATGAATAAAACTTATATGTACAGAAAAACAAAAACGTAATAAATAATGATTTTGAAATGTCAACTTGGAGTCTCGGGAACAATTTAGTGTTTTATATGGTTACAAATTAGATCAAGTAAAATAATACTTTATAATATACGTGACTGTTTTTTATTTAATCATTAATAATATCTAAAATATACAACCAACAGATTTCATAAGCGATGAACTAAAACTCGATGCAATTAATTGCATGTTATAAGAAGTTAGAGAATAATATGTGGAAACTCATTATATTTTAAAGGGAGTCATAACTATAAGCACCTTTAGTGATAGGGGATACTTTCTTGTGGTAGAAATTGCAAATGAGCAAACAGGGGGCTACAACTAAAGAGGAAGTGAAACTGATCGTAAATGCGATCCATATTACATTCATCGTGGAGCAACGCTTTCTCTATTTTAGCTGTTTTTTTAAATATCATAGGTTATTCTATTTATTTTTTTCACTATTCCCAAAGAAATAGCAATGAGACGATCCTCAAGTTCGTCATAGCATTGTTAATCTTCCATAAGTAGTTTGATTATCTCAAGATCTTTAGGAGGGGTGCTTTGGTGCGCTATAGTATGGTACCATAGGTTATTCTTTTGTTTCACTTAGGCAAGACATAACTATAACACCATAGCATATACCATTGTTTAGAGTTTTACAATTTTACTACATTATTCTTTTCTTCCACATAGGCGAGACTTAACTATAATATTCATAGCACATATCACTATTTAGCTATAATTGAAGTAGTCTAAGTGTGGTCCTTATTGGATGAAGAAAAAAATGTTTAGGGGTTTTTAGTTAATGATGGGCATTCTACCTGCGATGGTGAACTTGTTGTGGCTGAAGGACAATGTCTATGTGTTGTCTCTGATGGATAGGCTTGGTTTAGTGCGAATGGGTAAAATTATTACGGATGATCAACTGTTACAAAGAAACACGTGAAATGTTCCAAGTGTAGGTTTTTTGGGGATGATCATTAAGTATAATCCATTATGGATGAAGAACCCTGTTACAAAGAGCAACACTAATAATCTTCGCTAAACTGTTGTAGATGAGCACTCCCATTACAGAGACTAGTCCATTATGGATGGGGTAACACTTTACTCAAGTATAGCAATGGCGGTGAACTTTATTTTGTTACAAATGGTTCTATTTGAAATGAAAATGGGTCTATTGCAGAGCACTACTATTATGATATGTGTGAACTTTTTGGCATGAAGCTATATATACTAGTATCCTTACTTAGTCCCATTCTCATTTAAGTTTAAGCATCAGAAAGACCTAATCTATTAAACTACAAATCTAATAACAACTTGTATGGACTTTCTAGGAGTCATCATAATTAGGCGTAAGCATTAGAAATATAATTCTTAAAACTCAAATAACTATAATTCATAGTAATTAAAATGTCTTTACATTAGCATTTGTCTATAATATATAACATATCATAATGTTTATATTAAACTAGTGAAGCTTGAATGCTGGTCTTTGTCATGTCGGGTAGCTCTTATTTCAATGCCAAGCTATCAACTTTTTCATGATACCTAGCCAACCTGATATGCATACTACAAAGTCCGCATTGATGAGCGGGTTACAGTTTTAACTTTAAAACATATCTTGACATTTAATATAACAATACGTGATATTATTAGATATTTCATCATAATGTATCATACCACATAACATGACATATCAAGGCATATCATATCATATCATATATATCTTAGTCAAGTTAGTTCTCATAATATTTACATATATAACATCTTCAATGCAACTAGAGTTACATTCATCAACGTACCGTTATGGGATCCCATAAACCTTTTCTTGCATAAAGCAAGACTTACATTGTTGGCCCTTTCTTGCAAGACTTGTTTTTCTTAAGTTTTTGTCATGCTAGAAAGACTTACCCTTTCTTGTGTAAAACAGGACATATCCTTTTCATGTACAAGACAGTATTCTGCTCTCTCTTGTCATTAGACAATACTTAACCATTTCTTATTAACAGACAACACTTAGACCCTTTTATTTTACTAAGACAGGATTTAACATGCACACATTAACATTAGTCCTTTGAAAGTATATTTATGATCTTTTACTTAGCAATACACAATCCCTTTCTTGCTTCATAAGCAAGAATTAGTGTACATACTCTTATTTTACATATGTCCCTTTCTCATATTCGGTAAGACTTAGCAATAATTAGTGTACATCCTCTATTGCCCTTTCTTGTATGAATACGAGACTTATTTTACCCATTAAGCTACTTTACCATACATGTGTACCACCTTTTGTTTAATATTAGTCTTTGGATTACATAAGTTGTTTTGATAGGGGGTTGCTTGAAACCAAGAGATAAGTGGTTACAGATGTTGGTCATTTGGCTAAGACATACCGCTTATGGATTTACAACTAGTTACTTATGAAGGTACATTGTACTCCGTAAGTACTACAACTTGGGTAAATTTGGCCGATTATATAAGAGGAGGTTATAAGCGCTCCGTAAGTGGCTTGCCTTAGTATTATTCAGGTGTTATAACTAACTATGGAGGTGCACATACTTACGAGGTACCTACTTGAGAACATAAAATCTAATTGTGGAGTTTCATACTTATCCATTTCCAGCTATACAATAGCAAGGATTTTACTTGTGGAGGATATAGTCCATTTACGTAGATGCAATCCACCTCTTAAGTATCTTTCCTTAGACTCTTTTGTGGATATGTGGTCACCATTACTTACTAGAGTAACAACCAACTTACAAGGCACTGTAGCATGCATAATAACCTTTAACCTAGTGTTTTTATATGATCATCAACATACAATATTTTATTACATGCATAGATCTAATTAACATGCCATTAATAGGCTTCCAATGTTCACATACATTCATTTATGCATATAATCATTCATCAAAACATAACACCAAGAACTATCATGCATAAAAATCCTAACTCTACTTTTTCTCAAAACATTAGTATACATTTATCAAGATTCTAAATCTAGTCATTAAAATCTAAGTCTATCGTAGACTTCTTATAATCTTTGTGTACTACACTAGATCATGAGTTTGCAATATCTTTGGATTTCAAAATTCATATTGCTAAAATTTTATTTTAAAATGCAAGAAACCCTCACATTTAAGTGTTATTGGATAACATTCATATGGGGTAGCGAAAGGTTCTCCCTTTTTAAATGGATTTGAGAAAACTTCTCATAAAACCATTTCTACATACCCTAAAAGATTGTTTCTAAAATGGTATCTCCCCCACATTTCTTGCAATTTGATTTCAACGTGAGGTTTGATATCGGACAAACCTAGAAAACTGAGTCCTCCTCATTAGGTTTTGTATACTAGATAACATTATCTAGTTAGTTAAGTTTTTCATAGGTTATATCAACCTCCTTGACCGAATGAGTATCGTCTTTCAACTCTGTTTATAAATAATTGACCTCCTTAGAGCATCATAATTGATAATTTCTAGGCTAGCATGCTTTAGACTATAGTACTTTGGCATGTGAACAGAAGATGCATTATTCTAATCCTTCACAACTTTAAGGAATAACACATTATCCCTTATCCATATCCATATCTTATTATAGACAACCATGAGACTTATTCGTCATCATTCGGTTTAGGAACATAACTCATTTTCCTTTATTTCTCTAATGTAGAGGCGAGTCACCAGCATGATGCTGTACTCGGTAGCCGCCTCAACACCAATTCAACAACAGCCAGTTGGTAGCAACTGTCGAACCTTGACTTTAACACAATACTTTGTAGCAACTCAAAGGCAAGCTCGATACCAATTTAGCGTACACACATTTAGTAGTTGGAATTGAGTTAAGACCAAGATCTCGGTAGCATCTTTCAAAACTACTCAGCAGACTTTCAAGCACAGTAGTGCGAGTGTGCAAATTGCAAAAGGCACTATCTTCCCTTTGACTTATAAAGACTTAGTAATAAGTTTTGATTCAATTCACTGTGGTGAACACATTTATTATTAACAAGATAAATGAAGCTCATCTACAATTAATATTACATTAAGATAGAGTCAAATACATTGACACTAAATAATATGCAATTCATAAAGTTTGCCTGGAGTTATTGACAAACATGTCTTGTTGTTCTCTTTACGCTATGTATATTAGGATACTTTCCCAAACGAAAGAAAATTCCTCCACATAGCTCTAAAAACATTAAAATGGTAGATACATTCACATTTAGATCTTTCGGAATGAATTTAGCTAAATTCATTAAAGAAAACATATATTTCTTTCATATGTAGATCTATCCACACTTGTGAATTTTTATGATAACTTCAAATCAAGTTTATCTATATATCTCATACTTGTGTATTTAATCTCAATACACTTATCATATTTTCAATCTCATCATACACAAATCATATTTTCAATCTAATGATATGGTATGACATTTGATGTCTCATCTTCAACACTTAAAACAATTCAACAACTTACAAGTTGTTTCCTATGCAAATCTCTTATTCCACTATCCGTTTAAGGTTATATATTTTATAAATATTATATCATTAATGTTTAAAATTATTTCCCCCAAAATCAATTTGAACGTTATAATAGAAATTGATTCATTTCGTTGTAAATATTGCATGTGTTATCTTAGGATATTAAACACATATAATAATACAACCGAAATTAAAATGTAAAGTGTAAAACACTTTTTAATAATAATTTAGACAGATAAAAATTACATCTAGATATCAAATCTCAGAGTGTTATTATCTATAACACATTCATCATTAGCAATGATATCAATTTTATGACATGTCTTGAGGTAATCGCTCAATAGTACTTCATGCACTCATATAATCAAGTTTTTCATCTTATCTTAAAACTATAATTTAAATAGTCAAAACTATAAAAAAATAATAACGTTTTGTATACATTATCTTATTCATAAGTAGTTGTATTTGAATAATTATTTCTATTCGTAACAACCTCAAGTTGTTTTTTTAAATAATCTCATCGAGACTATTATGTGGTTCGAGATATGTTACTTCTCATATGAGTAGTTAATTATTTTAGATTGCAAATCATATGTTTTATTCATTTAAAACATTTCATAGCTTTGCAACTATTTTAAAATATATGGTATTTATTTTATGTTTTGATCACAAAAGTCAAGACCATAAAATCCAAAAATACATTATTATATTAATTAATATCTTTTAATATTTTGTTTAACACTTTTGGATTTATAGAATAAACTGTTTCTAACACATTCATTAGAGAATAAATGAATATAAATACATTTTAAACACATTTTGGTTTATACACAAACCGTTTTTAAAAAAATGATTGCAAAAATCATTTTAAAAATTACGGTTCTCATTTAAAAAAACCATTTTTCTAACACGCTAGTTAGAAAATAGATTATTATAAATAACCTTTTAAGCTTATCAGTTACAATAACCACTTCTAACCCGCATGTTAAAACTAAACGAATACAAAGATCACTTTAAAAGCTTTTCGATTTATATAAAATTAATCCAGTTCTAACTTACTCGTTAGAAATTAACGATTACATAAATCGTTTTAATTATTTTATATATAAAATATAATCCGGTTCTAACACGCTTGTTAGAAATAAACAACTACAAAACATTGTTTTAAGCTTATCGGTTTATATACAATAAACCCGCTTCTAACACGCTTGTTAGATTTGAACGATTACAAAATCATTTGTAAGCTTCTTGGCTCATATAAATAAACTATTTTTCTTTTTGTTGTAAAACACTAGTTTTAATTTCTTTTTAAAACAAAATTTGGTTTTATTTAAATTATTGTAGTTATAAATAGTTTTACAACTACAAACACATGAATTTCTAATGACTTTTAAAAATTGAACCATCTCTAACACAAATGTTAGATTGTGAAACATTTACAAAAATGTTTTAACAAATGATAGAATCAAAATATTCATTTGGTAACACGATATTTTGGATAATAGATTGTACTCCAATCTTTATTAAAATCCAAACAAGACATTGTACTACGTTATTTGCCAAAAATATTGCTTGATTTTAAAGAGAAATCTTAAATAATATTTTCTTTAACATTTCGTGAACCTAAAAACCATAGTAATAAGGTTTTAAAAATCCCATCATGAAATATGTTTTAAGATTGTAACAAGTAGATTCACTTATATATAAAAAAAATAATTCTAACGATACCCCCGTTAGCCATGGGAAATATTATGGTACAATACCGTTTACAAATACGACTAGAAAAATAAATATAAACAATATTTATGTACCAAACTTGATTCGAATATATGTCTTTAGTATAAACTCAAACGAGTCTTCATATAACATTCTTAACACGAGTCTTCATCACATTCGAATATTCAGCTATACCCCTTCACCGCAACAAGAAACAAATAAAAGATTGACGATTGTGGTTGAGGATCATGTTAAACACGGGTCCCTTAAAACAAATTTCGCGTTTCTACTCAAGACAACACGTCTGTCTCCTAGGGTACAACAGCCAAAGCAGTAATACTGCTGGAGAGTGTCTCGGCCCAAGAGATTACCGAGTTAAATATGTGTTATGACGTTAGATGGAAAAGATTGAAAATGATGGTGCAGGAAGAATAATTTAAAGAGTGTTTCTCTCTAAATTTTTATAAAATTTATTGAATTTAAAAAGAATAAATTCTTTATTTTTCTGATTGTTAAGGTAGAAGTTTTCTTTTTCGACAATTTATAGAAATTGTTAAGGTAGAAGTTTTCTTTTTCGACAATTTATACCCCTTTGGTTTCTTTTCAACCAACCGTGAGCCCCCTTTTTAAACAAGTATTTTTGAGGTGTTACAACTCATATTCATGTTGTAACAAAATAGAAAGTTAAACTTGATTAGTAAGAAGGCTAAAAAGGTAAGAGGGTTTATGAATATGAAGTTCAGTATTTTTTGTATTTTAACTTTAATTATTTAATTGGATGAGCCAACCGTTCTTTTTATCATACTTATCATGTGAATTTTAATATTAATGTTATTTAGTTACAAGTAAACTGTAAAAGAACTGATATATATGTTTATAAATTTGTTAGTTAATGTTGAGAGTATTCTCTTGGATTGAGTGAGAACTGATAATTAGAGCTTGCTCTCAATGAATGGCAAAAAGGAGAGAGGAGGATTTAATCAAAACAACTCCTAATAAATGACCTTTGTTGACAATGGAAATGATAGGATCATAATTCGTTGATATCACCATCAAAACAACATATGAACATATCTTATGTTTCTACTTGTATACAACTCAACCACAAGAATGTTAGCAATTATAATTAAAACTAGAACAATAAACATTATAGGTTAAACTCGGAAAATCCAAAACCAAAGTAGCCGAAGGTAGAAATTCACAAGGAGAAGTTTTCAATTCATTTTTGACATGTGAGAAAAAGTACTTAGTAAAAGACAGACTCTATAATATGTAAAATAAATATAACTAGGAAAAACAAAACAAAATTCAATAACAAAATCACAAAGCTAAGATTGACTAATTTTCATAATTTGTAGCAAAGATCATATAAAAGATAAATAAACACTTAAACAAATTTTACGTTTATTTAGGTAACTGTGGCCAAAGCGATATTTATAATGTTATAGATAGGGCTGTAAACAAACTGAACGTTCAGCGAACAGTTCGTGAACTATTTGGAAGGAAGTTCGTTTAGTAAATGAACGAACATGAACAAGAAAATTTTGTTCGTTTAGTTAAACGAACGAACATGAACATAGGCCATGTTCGTTCATTTATTTTCCTGAATATTCAATAATGTGTTCGTTAATGTCTGTTTGTGAGCGTTCGATAATGTGTTCATTTATGTTCGTTAATGTGTTCGATTATGTTTTTTTGTGTTAGTTATTTTTATGACAAGTATGTCAAGTGTTTTTGGATATTTATGTTACATGTTTATTTATTTTTAGTAAATTTTGTTATGAAATGCTGATTTATTCTAAAATAAATATGTGATCATTTATATTCGTTTGTGTTCATGAAATTCTTTGAGTTCGTCATGCTCATGAATATTTGTTTGTTTTCGTTTAATTTTGTTTGTGTTCGTTTGCGTTCGATAAGCGTTCGTGAATATTTCATGAACATTTTCATTTCCTTAATTAATGAACACGAACATGAACAAGGAAACTTATTCGTTAAGTGTTCGTAAACAGTTAATGAACAAATTTATTTTTTAATGAACGAATACGAACAAAGCAATGTCTTGCAGCTCTAGTTATTTACGATTATTATTGTGTGCGGAACAAGAAATTTGAAGGAGATTTATCACGTTGAAATGTTTCAGGTATCATATATGGGGTACAATTATTGTAAAGAAATATATTTATATTATAGAAAACAAAGAAAGATTCCAGACTTAACATATAAAAAACATGTCATTTTGGTTCATAGTATCAAATTTTAATTATAATTTGTTTATATGTATTTTTACGTTTTAAAATATTTCATGTTATTTTTGTCATTGTTTTATATATTAAATAAACTAGTTTTTATCTTATCATTATGTATTACAATTAAAAGTGTACAATGCTTTTATTTCATTGGCATGTTTTTCAAAACTCATTGTCTCTAATATACCACAATGATGAGTAAAAAACACAACGAGACATATTATCAATGTATATTTTTACGTTTTATATAATCAAGTTAGATTAATTAACTGTTAATTTATTATTATATTAAACATATTAAACAATAATGTTATTTCATCATTATGTTTTAAAATTCCTCATTTTAGAAAAACACAATAAGGTTCATATGAACACAATAGGGTTTATAAACACAATAACTAACAAAAAGTTACACTAAATACACAATGGTCATTACAAGAATCTGACCCTATCCCTACTAGACCTATGACGACGACATGTTTCGTCGCTATAGGTCACCCTATCACGACGACATGTTTCGTCGCTATAGGTCACTGTAAGGCCCCGCTCCCGGAACGCTCACAGTTGGTAAATCATCGCATAAAACATATATTTTATATTTAGTCATTCATAAAGCGTTGCAGCGAAAACATAAAACAAATGGCATTTCATTTCGTCATAAAAACTTTTGCAAAATAATGCATCGTTTGTCGGTTACAAAATTTCATTGTTGTATTACATCGCAAAAGCTTTAATAAATGGATGCCATCCAAAAGAGCTGAGTAGCCGCCTCGTGCCATCCCCAGCAACGTTTACCTGCCAACTGAAAACGAACAAAAGTCAGCGTTGCTGAGTGAGTTCTAGTTTTACAATTAAACATTCATAAAATCGTTATTTATTCCTTTCAGAGTCCATACTATACGTTTCATTCGTTCGTGATCATACATCATACGTACATACAGATAATATCATTATTATCTTCCATTTCGTTCGTTAACCTTCATTCATTCATTACATCTAATGACATGTACGTTAGCCCGAACATTATGCTCGAAGCTAGTAACTGGGCCTGAGGTCTTTCATAGACCCCGAACATTGTGCACGAAGCTGACTCCAGTACCTGGGGAAAGTACATTCACCATTCATCTT
>BJCM01061679.1:0-31424 GCA_018326385.1 Flaveria bidentis
GGGGGGGGGGGGGGGGGGCTCTATTTTTTCGTCCGTAGTGTTAAATTTTAGCCCGATATTGTAAATTTTTGGCCCGCTAGTGTAAATTTTTATATAAATATCGAGTTCGCCCCCCTAAAAAAACAATTTCGCCCCCCCTAAAAAACAATTTCGCCTCCGCTCCCCTATCAAGTTGGTTAAGCTCCGCCACTGGATAATGTATTTATATATTCTATCGTATCATGAAATATGTGCCAAATGTAACAAAAATCCACGAAAAACATATGAAAACAAGACATTCGATTACCAAGAAATTGGAATCCTAAATCACACGCTCGAATGCTTAAACATAATAGTATTCTATCTTATTTATGTTCTTTTTCTTTATCCCACATTATTATTATTTAACTCAAACCACATCAAAAAGAAAACAAAATATTTTCATGCATTATTAGACCACACCGGCAACAAATAATTATTTATAACATAGCATCCAAAGTTTTATTTTGATAAAAGAAAGAAACCAAAATGGTTGGTTTAAATAAGCTATACTAAACATACAAACTTGTAATTTTTTAATTCAATCAACACTATATTATATTATATGAGTGTGTTTATAATAAGTGATACAAAAAACACACACAGGTTAAATATGATCGAACTTATACAAATTCAAAAGAAGCATATACGAGGGCCCAAGTGTGTAGAAGTGCTTATACAGACATGAATCATACACATTAGACATTACACAACAAGCTTATACAAACATATAAAAGTGCTTATACGAACCCATATGTCTGTTTAGAAATAAAAAAACAAAAATAAGATAATTAAATCAATAGAAGATACAAGGTCCTTATTAACAAAAGGTGTATTTAACCAATCTATTTTAAAAGAGTGGTAAAATGTATCAGCTTATGTAAATGACAAACCTTTTGCAAGAAAAATATAAATTTAAGAGATTCATTAAGCGTGTGACGTGTGAGAAAAATCATCATTAAAAACGCTTCTCATATAAATATGAGTTGTGCTAAACATTACGCCACCGAATAAGTACCATTACACGTTACTAAATCAGTTATTTCATCTTTCTAGTCGTAAAAAAAGGTTGTTATATTATCCACAGGATCGTTAGTCTATCCCTTAAAATTTATCTGATTTGAAGTGTTAAGTCAATTCACCATCATCTTAGCTCTCTTGTCTGGTGTCCCAAAAAGTGAAGAACCCTAACTACCCCTCTATCCTACTCATGTCCCACTTTACTCTTCCCCTAAAATATACCCCCATTTGCAAAATTAGGCACTTTCTTGATGAATCTTCACCTTAAATTTATCACAGAAGATCACTATAGTGTAATGTAGCTCTATATCTTACTGTTATTAACCTTGGGAATCAGCTTTTGTGTGTAGTGTGTTCAGTAAGGTGGGTTAGTATTTAGTAAACATGATTTTAGGGTTTTGATTTGATTCTTTTCTTGGATCAGTGTGAGTAAAGCTCTTAGCTTTTTAATTTGGGATTAGTTTAAATGATTCAATCTTTACTGGGTCTTGATTATTAGGTGAAAAAGTGAAGTTCACAATAATCTTTATTTGATTCCTATCTTAGTCATCAATATGTTCATCTATATATCTATATATTATATATATACATGTGTGTGTATGTTATAATTTGTGAATATAATATGCAGGCTGATCACATGGGTTATCAGATGCAAGTGAAAGAGACTGTTTCAGATTGAATCAAACTGGTACACTATCTCTATCTCTTTATCTCTCTGTTTTATGTTTCTGTTAATTCAAGATGTTTTTTCTTGATTTTGTGAACAAAAGATGAGTCCTTTTAGTCATTACTTCATTTTCTTGAATTATTGTTATGTGTTTAAAGAATTACAAGAAAAAAACATTGTACATTGAAGTAAAAGTGAAATATTATGTGGTTCAACAAAGTTTCTGTTTAAGCTCTAATATGGGTTCATGATGTTGTTTATACCTGTAGGAGGGTTGATGAAGATGAAGACGGTGGAAATAATGTTTATAATTGTAATTATTTTTGGTATTTTTGTTGTTGGGAAATCAGAGATTTACATCGTAACAATCGAAGGAGAACCAGTAACAAGCTATAGAGGTGGTGTTAGTGGTTTTGAAGCCACTGCTGTTGAAGCCAATGAGAAGTTTGATGTCACTAGGTTCGTGTTCTTGGAACCATTTCTAATGATACTAACTATGTCTCATGAAGATTTAATGATTTTAAGAGACTAAAACATTAGTTGTTCTTATGTTAGAAAAATGCATAAGATCAAAATTTATGATTATTTTAATCTGTTGTTCAATCTTTTATCTTCACTCAGTGATTCAGTTTCATCATACTCTCACCACCTTGAACTCAAGCACGATACTCTTCTTGAAACGTTGTTCGATGAAGGAACTTACAACAAACTCTACAGTTACAAGCATCTTATCAATGGTTTTGCTGTTGACATTTCTCCTGAACAGGTCAAACCCTTGCTTTTTTTTCTTACAATTTTTTTCTTGATTTTATCAACCTTTTGAATCATCTTATTGGATTTTCGTTGCAAAATTAACCATTCATGTTAAAATGCCAAAGTGCAGATGCAAAATAAAAAGTTCAAACTGCACGTAAAAGGAACATGCTTTCGGTCAATATATGTTATAGAAAACATTAGCTTTAGGACCTATATTATAAGTTTATAATCAAACAATGACCATGTTAAGGGGAATAACATAGGCGCAAAAAATTTTATATTGGGAGTATGTTTCCTTGAATGAAATTTGACTGAAAGTGTTTTCCTTTTACGTTCAATATCCCAAATACAAAAACCATCATTCTTGGCATCTTTTGTCCAAAATCACTAATTTTTGCAAGCATTTTTTGTTCCTATTTGCAATAAGCAAGAACGATACTATGCTTGCAACGAAACGTCAAGTATGGCAGTTTAAAAAATCTAGCATTCTTATATGCAATATTATCATTCAATGATGATTGATGAAGATTCTTGAAATCATATGTTCTTAAATGTTTCTAAACATATTAGTAGGCGGAAACGCTTAGGCGAGCCAATGGTGTGAAATCAGTGGATAAAGATTGGAAAGTGAGGAAACTTACCACACACACGCCACAATTTCTCGGGCTTCCAACTGGAGTGTGGCCCACAGGGGGTGGGTTTGACCAGGCCGGGGAAGACATTGTGATTGGATTTGTTGATTCGGGTATTTTTCCACATCATCCAAGTTTTGGGAATCATAATACGGAACCATATGGACCTATTCCAAAGTTCAGGGGAAAATGTGAGGTTAATTCTGATACAAAAAAGAGTTTTTGCAATGGAAAGATTGTTGGAGCACAGCATTTTGCAAAAGCTGCAATTGCAGCCGGTGCATTTAACCCTTCGGCTGATTATGCTTCACCTATGGATGGTGATGGACATGGGAGGTTAGTAGTGCCAGTGATTTAATAATTTAGAAAATGAATTAGATACAACATAATAATGCTATTTCTTCTGTTTGACTTTGGAAATCAGACCTATTAGATTTCGATAAACTTAACTTTAAAGTTATATTTGTATATGCGAATACTGTGTTCAGCACACTTAGCTCCATAAAGTTCAATTTAGTCATTTTTCTCAATTTTGAAGGTCAAATTAAGCATACTTGATATCATTAGTCAAACTCCTAATATTTTTGTTAAACCATCAACACACTGATACATTGATGTCTCTTAAGAGACTTGAAGTCACAAGCTAGAATTGTAACAACGTGTTGTCCGTTTAAGAAAAGTATCAGGCTGTAGGGCTCCACTGATACAACTTAGTCAAAGTGCTAATATTGTTTCACAGCCACACTGCAGCAATTGCAGCCGGAAATAATGGGATTCCAGTGCGTATGCATGGATACGAATTCGGAAAAGCAAGTGGAATGGCTCCTCGTGCCAGGTGGGTGTCAATTTTTACCTATTTTTATGAATGAGTCGTTTTAGGTTATGTTTCGTCTCTAACGGGTCAAACGGGTATAAAGCTAAAAACTAAAAATGGGTAGAAAGTTCATTGCATCACCCACATGGGACATGGCCACATTCTATAATGTGAAAAATCATGTATGAACAGGATTGCAGTGTACAAGGCGCTCTACAGACTCTTTGGAGGCTTTGTCGCTGATGTGGTTGCTGCCATTGAGCAGGCGGTTCATGACGGTGTTGACATCTTAAACCTCTCAGTGGGGCCCAACAGTCCCGCCACCACGAGAACCACTTTTTTAAACCCGTTTGATGCCACCCTTCTCTCTGCTGTAAAAGCTGGAGTCTTTGTTGCACAAGCAGCCGGAAATGGAGGTCCGTTTGCCAAATCTTTAGTCTCTTACAGTCCATGGATTGTAACTGTAGCTGCTGCTGTTGATGATCGGCGATATAAAAATCACTTAACACTTGGAAACGGGAAAATACTAGCTGGAATTGGCTTGTCACGTATGTGATCATCTATTCGTCTGTATTGAATAAACTGTTTACTGAAAACTGATGATATGTGATCTGTTGCAGCTGCTACACGTTTGAATCAGAAGTATACGCTTGTTGCAGCTAATGATGTTATGTTGGATTCTTCGGTTATGAAGTTTAGTCCTACTGATTGCCAGAGACCTGAAGTTTTGAACAAAAATATTATTAAAGGGAATATTCTTTTGTGCGGTTATTCGTTCAACTTTGTTATTGGTACTGCATCGGTTAAAAACGTTGCTGAAACCGCAAAGAAACTTGGTGCAGCTGGCTTTGTTCTTGCTGTCGAAAATGTTTCACCGGGTACAAAATTTGACCCGGTACCAATGGGCATACCCGGGATTGTTATTACTGATGTTAACAAGTCAATGGTATCCAACACACGATAATCTTTTGATTTTATTGATCATCTTTCTTGATTCAATTTAGGCTTGAACTGATTATATATTTATAGGAGCTTATTGACTATTACAAAGCATCTACTTTACGAGATTGGACTGGAAGAGTGAAAAGTTTCAAAGCTACAGGAGCTATAGGAGACGGTTTGGAACCAATACTTCACAAATCAGCACCAATAGTCGCGTTGTTTTCCGCACGCGGGCCCAATATTAAAGATTACAGCTTTCGTGATGCAGATCTTTTGAAACCCGATATACTAGCACCTGGTGCATTAATTTGGGCTTCTTGGTCTCCAAATGGTACTGATGAGGCTAATTACATAGGTAAAAACTTGAGTTATTATTGCAACTTTAAGTAACATAAACACATTCAAACACCACTTCCTCTACACATTCTATTACTGTTAATTATCATATTTGGGTCGGTTAATATCACATAAACAGTTCCAAAACACACATCCAAACACCCTGTAACTTAAAATTGAATGAAAAAACAAGAAGTAAATTAGTTACGGTTTTTTTGGAACAGGAGAAAACTTTGCTATGATATCAGGAACAAGCATGGCTGCACCACATATATCAGGAATAGCAGCTCTTATAAAGCAGAAACATCCGCATTGGAGCCCGGCGGCTATCAAATCGGCCTTGATGACAACATCACATACACTGGATCGGGCCGAGAAGCCCATTCTAGCTGAACAGTATTCAGGGGCAGAAACATTGACGTTTGTCTCGGCAACACCATTTGATTATGGGAGTGGCCATGTTAATCCCCGAGCTGCGTTGGACCCTGGTCTGGTCTTTGATGCAGGTACATTTTAACATTATGATCAAGTAGTGATATTTGACTTATTTGACATCTTTCAACTTTCATGAAAATGTTGACAGACCCGAATTTGGTATATAAATACTGAATTAGAGAAGTAATAAGTGTGACCTATTTAGTCAATGACACCATATGTCTTTGATTAGATATGGACATACAATTTGACTTTAAAGGTCAATGACCCAATGTTTAGCTTCAAAGTTCTTATAGAAATTAAGAATCTTTTGTGTAAAAGTTTGAAAACCCTTTATGCTTTATGAAATACAAAATATGCATGATACTTGAATTTGAGAATGAATAAGTTTGACCTATTTATTTGTCGATAATCAGAGCTAGAAGATAGAACATGACTATTTAGGTCAATCATTCAGTATTTTGCTTCAACAATCTAATAGAAATTGATGATCTTTTATGTAAAACTTGAAATAAACTTCAAAATCTGTATGATGCTTGAATATGATAAGTAATAAGTTTAATCTCTTCAGTCTATGACTCCACATCTCCTTATATTGAGTAAGAACTACAGTTTGACTTTTACAGGTCAATCATCCAATCTTTAGCTTCCTATTTTAATGTAAATTACTAATCTTTATGTAAAAATGCTACAACCCATGATACGTTATGATATATATACAAATAAAACGAAACAGTTTGACTTATGTTTTGTCAAAATCTCAGGTTATGAAGACTACTTAGGATTCTTATGCACAACACCTGGAATCGACTACCACGAGCTACGAAACTACACTCACCACCCATGTAATTACACCCTCGGCCACCCGTACAATCTAAACTCCCCCTCAATCACAGTCTCCCACCTGGTCAGAACTCAAACCATCACACGTACAGTCACAAATGTTGACGAAACAGAAACCTATAAGATCACTGCAAAGATGGCGCCAGCCATAGCCATTGAAGTGAACCCTCCATCGATGACTCTAAGACCAGGTGCATCACATAAGTTGTTTGTCACTTTGACCGTACGATCAGTGACCAAGAGGTATAGCTTTGGTGAGGTTTTCTTGAAGGGGAACCGAGGGCATAAGGTTCGGATACCGGTTGTAGCCATGGGCTATAAGCGGTAGCTCGGGTTTGCTGTGGTGTGATGTTATTCTTTTGTAAAACCATTGGAAAATGTGTTATAGGTAATGGTAGTGTATTTATATGTGAAGATATGTAAAGAGATTAGTGTAAGGTGAAAGACTTTGTTTCTTGTGTTACTATCAAGTTTTGCTTTTATCATTTTGCTTCCTATTGCTAACCTCTTTAACTCTAATGTTGTAACTTTGTGATATTCTAGCTTTTGTAGTTATAAATTTGATCTATTGATATACAAAAATGTATGTATATATTATTTAAGCAAGCATGATGTACCCTTTGCATGCTATTATCCTTAACATTACATTTGTTACAGATAAAGCCTTTACATAAGTGGCATCTTGATCATGTATCGTACTTTATATATGATAATATTATAGAAAAAACATATGAGGAAAAAATAATATGCTAATTATATTCAAGAATTTGTCTTTTAGATTAAACGATCCTTGAAAAATGCATTACGTGAATCAAATTTGAGTATGTAAAGCTGTATGGAGATACATGAACCTAAATGGTGCACACTCAAAATTAATTCACGTGATTCATTTTTTACATATCATTTAATACAACTGTATATATATTTACACATTTTAAATGATACATGAATTAGATTCAAAGATGTATTCTTAATACTCGTGTAGCTTATGGTTTATGTGTTGTTATGAAACTAAAAATGTAAAAAGATAAAGAATAAAAATAGATACTTAGCGATAATCATAAATATATGTGTGTGGAATAATGGAATTATAACTTTTACCACAAAAAATATTGCACCTAAAACATTGGCTATAGTGTCCACCATTTATATATCACTCATATAGCTCATCACCAAACATTTATTGTTTTATTTTAATATAAGAGATAATATATGGGTGCACACCTCTACTTTTTTATTAAAAAAAGAAAAAAATATACGATTCTTATAGTTTGACCGGATAACATATTTGGTTACCAAACTTTAAAGTTTATAAATTCAGTTCAATTTTTTTGCAATCATCACGAGTTTGGTTCTTAAATTAAAAAAATTACAAATTTAGTTCAAACTTATATAGATGTTACACTTTTGTTCCCTAATTATATATTTAAAAGTTAATTCAAACTCTATAAACTACATAAAAACTAAATGAATTTAATGTTAGAGATCAAACATGTAACAAATACACAAAAAATTGACTAATTTTGTAATTTTTAAAGTATAAGAATCAGATATACAATTAGATTAAATCACATGGATCATATATGTAATTTTTTTTTAAAGAAATATTGTTGGACTTATTAACTGGTATGGCATTACGCCAGTACTTTGGTTTGGACTCACGATCATTATCATAGGCTATTCATCTAAGGTGTTTAAGTTGAATATATTATATTAAAACATATTTACAACTCATAAGTCAAAGTTTATAGCATAATAAAAAGTGTAAATATAGTATCGACATATTCGGTTTGTGCCTAACATATTGTAATATTCTAGTTCACTCTACCAACTTCGTTAACGGCCGGCGCCATAGCCGTCTAGAGGAAAGAGGAACTTGCTAATGCTTATATATGTATAAAATCAAATTAACAGAAATAAAATCAATCTCTTTATATTTTTATGTTTAAATTTACTTCATAGTTCATGTGATATGTTGAAATTATAAATTTCATCTCAATATATATATGAGAAACTACACATGTATTAAATTATGTAAAAATGTAATAATTTGATGAAAATAAACACTAGATGTCACTAACGCACGAGATTACCAACATATTTTTCAATACGTCGACTAGTCACGAAAATTTAATATGATATTTAAATTAAAACTTTGATTCTAGTCCGTTTGTATTATGGGTGTAAATTGGTCGGCATTGTTGGGCTTTAGCCTCAAACCAAAATCAAATACTAATATTTTTGTTTTTGGGTTTTTAGAACCAACCGGTTTTGATTTTTGATTTTAGGTTTTTTGGTTTTATCATTTGGATTTTAAATTTTCGAAAAAAGAATCAATCAATTTGGACCAGAAACCTTTAAGCATATATCATTCCGTTGATCTTTAAAATAATCTTGATACATCTTATAAGTTTCTTCACACTTAAATAATTAATTAAAAAAAAATAATCTATCAATCCAAACAAAAAGTCTAAATATTATTTCTTTTCATATGCCATAAGTTCAATGAGTAAATAATAAGTTAATAATCTTATAAGCATATGAATACACTATCAAATTACAAGTTCAGTTGTATGGTTTTGATTCGATTTTTCAGTTTTTGTTACAAACAAAACCAAGACCGAACCGAAACCATCACTTACTTCAAAACCATCAATCAAAAACGCCAGTATGTAAATAGTTTCAGTGTTTTTAGTTTGACTGCTTTGAATTTATGAGTTACGGTTCAATTATTTTAATTTCTTATACACCTGATTTGTCTTCGTACAATAGTTCTTAGAATTCTCCTCAAATGAGAACCCATATCTCAAAACCCAATATTACAAATTACAATGGCGGAAAGCACGCGTTTATTAGTGTTTTCCGGTGTCAGAAAGCCACAAAAACTTCTTCTTTTCCTTGTTTCTTTTTAATTTTTTTAAAACTTTTTTTGTGTTATCAATTTACTTCCTATTGCTATGATACGCGTTTATTACATTTTGTGTTATTTTTTTATTATTATGTTTTACAATAATATTTTATTTTATCAATGATAGTTTAGCGTTTGCGTGGCATTGTCAAAGATTCTCCGCCACCGTGACATCTTCTTCACCCTTAAAGTTTGAGGTTAACTTCTTCGATCATCACGTTTTCCTTCAAACTACAATCCTTCAATTCAATCCACTTTATTATTATAATTATTATTAGTATGTTTTCAACTCATGTTTCTGCAACAATGGATGCCACACAGGTGAACCAACACCAACACGACGACTTCACCGCAGTTCTAACGTCGCCGTTATCGTTGGATTCCGACGCCGGTAGCGATTACAGAGCTCCGAATTTGCTGCAGCGGATTTTCACTTTGTTGAAGAATGTCCGACCCGGATCCGATCTTACGAGGTTTTCGGTATGTGTGTTCTGTGATTGAATCGTTGCATTTGCGTATGTTGAATGATCGATAATATATTGATATGAACACCACAAGGTTTTTTACTTATTTATTATTATTTTAATTTTGGTGTTTGTTATGAAATTCAATAGAGTTAGGTTAGTTATACGAGTGAAGTTTTGGTATTTTGATCAATTTTGTTGAACTTATAGTTGTCAAAGGCATAAGACGCACTTGTGGCACAAAGCTGAGGCTTAGACCTAGGCGCTTAAAAGGCACGAGTTTTTTTAAGCTAGATGCATAGTATAAAAGTACGGTTTTTAGGGGGTTTTAGACTTTTAGACATGTTTTAGGTTGAAGTTGGCCTTCTAGTCCAATAATATAGAACTAACGGTTTGGGCTTGAGATTTTAAGTTTACGTCAAACATGACTTAAGGGGTTTATAGTGATCGGTTTCTTCTTTCATAGTGTTTGTGGGGAGTTAGACTGAAGTATCAAATTCAGCATGGACGGTTGACATTCCGTCTCAGAAAGGCTCACTCGGGTATTTGGGGTACTTCCGAACACCGTTAAACAAATGACATAATCCAGGCTAGTTTTGACTATTTTAGGTTGATTCTAGGCTTGTTTAGAGGTACTGTAATTGTTTCAGACATGTTCAAACTATTTTTGGTCGGAATCTGGCCTGAAAATGTCACCGAGTGTCCTAAAATGGTTTTGAAAAAGCCATCTTGTAAATTTAGGGCTAATATTTTTTTATTGTTATTGAATAAATGTTCAATATGATGGTGTGTTTCAGTTGCCAGCCATCTTCAATATTCCCAAATCACAACTTCAGTGTTATGGAGAGTCGGTATATTGTGTCAATAGTGACATTCTCAGTAGATGTGCGAATGGTGAGACCGCACTTGAAAGATTCACATCAGTCGTCGCTTGGAGCATATCTACTGTTAGGCCACTAATGTTTGGTGTAGCTCCCTATAATCCTGTTCTTGGAGAAACTCACCATGTCTCAAGAGGCAACCTAAATGTGCTACTTGAACAGGTAAGCAAGATGGCTTAATGCACGCGCCGAGTTGAACATGGTTTTTCAAAAGTTTTGTCATGTTTTAATACTCTTCTTATTGTTGCTTGCAGGTTTCACATCATCCGCCTGTGAGTGCCCTACATGCTACAAATGAGAAAGATAACATTGAAATGACAATGTGTCAATATGCAAACCCAAAATTCAATGGTATCCATGAAGGCTGAAATTCTTTTACTGTAGCTACTTTGGTTACACACAGTCACATATGATGATGTTAAAGTTTAACTTGTGTTCGTCTATTTTATGTTATATGATCTAGGTACCTGCATTGAAACTCGGGTTCTTGGAAAAAGAGAGTTAAAGCTACTGAACAACGGTGAATGTTATGTTATGAATTCACCAAATCTTGTTATAAAGTTTCTTCCCGTGCCTGACGTGGAATGGTTGGGAAACGTCACGATTAAATGTCAAGAAACCGGGCTTGAAGCTCATTTGTGTTATAAAGGCAATTCTTTTTTAGGAAGAAAAGGAAATTACAGGGCGATTAGAGGAAAGATTATGTCTTCACCAAGTATGAAAACTATCTATGAGATCAATGGTCACTGGGATAGGTATAACATTTTAACATAGTAAAAAGGTTTTATATGATTTCTGTTGATACAGTTGATGATTTTATGTTCTTTACCAGGAGTGTGGCAATTAAGGATATTAGCAATGGAAAAACGACGGTGATCTATAAGGCGAAGGATGTGATTTCATCGCTGAAAACACCTGTGGTCAAGGATCCGAAGGTACTAAACTTTCTACATTTGAAAAGAGAAACATCATTATAGGTTTATAACTATTATCACGGATTGAATGGCTGATGTCTTTGACACGAATACATATATGGTTGTGTTTGGGTTCAACGATTCAACCAGCCAATCCAAAACGTAACATGATTGCCACCCTAATGTAACGATGTATGCATGAAACAGGGATTGTGTGCAAGTGAATCTGCTGTTATATGGGCTAAAGTTAATGAAGGAATCTTGAACAAGAAGTGGGATAAAGCAAATGATGTGAAAGTAGCCATTGAAGAGAATGAGAGGGAAATGGTAAGAAGCAGGAAATTAAAAGGTGAAACATGGGTTCCAAAACATTTTATATTATCTGGTTGTAAGGTAAATAGTGAGTGGAATTGGGAGGTTAAACCCAGAAATATAAAAGTACCTCCGGCTCCTATCGTTGTACCTTTGTAACTTATACTGACCCGTACTTAAACAAAACAGATTGGCTTGAGCAATTTGGCTAGCAAAATGCGTTCATTTGGGTCAAAGAAGTCACACAATGAGTCAAAATGAGTCGCTCATATGAAACTGGCTCACTTGGAACATGTCCAAATGAGCCGGTACCATCCAACGCAATGCTTGTTGGATGTTAGCTAGTAATTTGTATAACCATGAAGCATATATGTTGGTTAGAACTTAGAAGATACAACCATGAAAATTTGTTCTTCTACAAGCTATTCATCTCATGTTTCACCTTACAAAAGTTGAGCCATTGCAATGGCTATTACATCAAACTCTCAAAAATAGATACAACACATATTTAGCCGTAAATAATTGGCCAATCAAAATCACTCGATAAACTGCGTTTTCCAAACCTCTATTCACGACATCGACTCATATGAGTCTAGACTGTTCAGGAACTTCATGACAATGTGAAAACAGGCTGAACCAAACCAAACCAAACGGGTTTGATATCACCCAAAAATCATAACAAAAATCGTCACCATATCTTTTCATGCTCAAAACATTGTTTGATTCGTGAAAATATCTATCATGCTGTCTAGAGTCTCGGGTAAAAATTTTCTTGCAAACAAGTAACACGGTCGGTTGATCCCGTTCCACATACATGGCATGATCATAGTTTTCTTCTGCAGTATTACGATTTACAAATATGAATATATGATCTATAACATCTTACAGGATTTAGTAAACATAACCAAGATCAATAACAAAAGAACATACCTTTACTTCACTTGTAACATGAACACTCTCAGTAATAGACTGCAAGAACAAAAGAACCAGAATGTGTTATAATCAAATATCATGACATTTCTGGTTATTTTCATCCCCATTTAACATAAACATACCGTTATATTCTTGATTAGTTGGGGTGAGATGTCTCGCTTGGTGTAAGATTTCGGATGCCATTTTCCTTCCGACCAATCAACGTGTGTTACAGACCAGTTTGCGATACCTTGTGGATCAAGCATCTGAATTTAACAAAGAAACATAATTAAGATTCAAATATTTTCTCCCAAATTTGTTGAAGTTATTCGAGTGTACACACATGGAAAAAGGTTGGCAAATAATGTTCATCTGCATAGCAATTTCGCCCCTCCATACCCGGCTGCAACACCAAAAATGAATCAAATGATTGTTGATCATATGGAATCAGCAAATATCACAAGAAACAAGAATCATACTCTGCAATAATCTCTGAATTTGGTGTAGTAGAGATTATCAGCCATAACTATAACTGCGTGTTGACGCTTCATTGTGAACCACTGCACAAATTTAATCGCAAAATTTCAAGAAATGGTGTCGAAAAACGTTAAAATGTGCTTTAATTATGGTAAAAGATTAGAGCTTGATCCCTCTGTGTACCTGTGCACCCTTCCTAAATAATTTCTTCTCGACTTCAGGTAACATATGGTCTGAGTACCGACCACTTCCATGAGGTCCAGGATCCTCGAAGCTAAAATGAGCACAAAAATTGACGTGATTAAGAAGTTAACTACTTGACAATCAAGTATGTATCAAGTCTTCCAATCTTACATACAGTATAATGTTAATGGTTTTACAAGCAATTATAGAATCATCAAAACATCAAGGATTGCGTTTAACTTCCAGAGTCAAATGTTCATACCTGTCGATGAAGCTGACATTTGTGTACATAAGATAATTGTAGACATAATCAAAATCACGCAATGGCACGCAGCTGAAATGCAAAAGAACAAGAATACAATAGCCAGATTAGACACTAGGAAGTTCAAATGGCAATTTCGACCCATTTATGCTATCTTATCGTTTATGACCTTTGTCTAACGGGTCAAGTGGGTCAAAATGGAAAAGGGTCAAACGGGTTCAACAAAAACAGGCTGAAAGTTGCCAGAATTGCAACTAAAACACATAAAGGCACCTAAAAAGTGTTTGCAGGTTGGCCCAACCCAGCCCGACAAGTTTCAACATTCAACCTGTATCAAAATCACTTCTTTTGACTTATGAGAGATGGAGATAGATGGCAACCTATCAGAAAGCAATACAAAATGCCGATTGTCAGGATCTTTCAACGCATTTGCTAGAAGTCGTTTCTCAGCATCAACCATTGAAATCTTCCCCCAATCTACCTGCAGAATAGATTAATTAATAACCAGAGAACTTAAGTTCATGCAGTTAACAACTGCAACGATAATCATTGAATTCTATGATAATGTACAAACCTTTCCACTGCGAATCTCACGATTAATGAAATAACGACTAGTATGTACTGGTTTTTCTCTAGATGCATGAATATGGACCGAAAATCTACCTTCATGCCCCTAAAATCATGCAAAAAATGTTCAAGAATAAGTAATTCAAGCTAAAATTATTATAAGCTTGTAACAAGACTGTTAAATGATGATCTTGATTCTTGACCTTTCATACCTCAAAGAACTTATGCCATAACATCTCAAAAGGTAATGATCCAGGGCTCATAAACATGAAGGCGATCTTGGGATTATTCGATTCAATCGATGGAAGATCCAAAACGTTCTTGATAACAACACGAGAAGCTATCTCATTATCGTTAAGTTGTCTTGCAGGGGGCGGAAGCCAACTATAAAAGGTGTTGCAGCTTGAAGACAAAATGATATAACACGCGCCCGAGTTTTGAAGTGGATAAACATAAGCAAAAACTAAGAAAACACAGACAAATGATATTAATATGATGATCCAAGTTGGTTTCTTTAATCGAGCCCGATGACGAGGTGGAGACAAGATCTGCATATCGTTCATGTGCCACGTCTGCTCTGCCTAAAGATATCACATCACACGTTTATTTCCAATTGAATACTCGTGTTTACATCAATGAATAACAAACTTAAAACTGTAGAGTATTGAATGATCTCCAACCACCTGCAGAGAAGTAAATATGTTACTAAATTTATCAACTATCACACCTATATCATCAAAATTCAAGATCCAATCAGTTTTATTTCAGAAAGTTAGATTAAGGGGGTGTTTGGCATGCATCTAAACCAACAATTCATATCAGATCATTCAGTTTAGGGGTTGTTTGGCATTTGTCTAAAACCCTATGTTGTCAAAAGCCCACAAGGCACATGCCTAGTCCCTCAAGCGTGCCGCAGCAAAGTCTTGTCACCTCGCTTCAAAAGCCCCTTTTTAGGCGCATTTTTAGGCTATATTTCGTCCATGTTATGTCCGAAAGTCGTTTGAAATAATTAGAGTAGCCCTAAACAAGCCTGGAACCAACCTAAAACAGCCTAAAGTAGCCCAAAACATGTCTAAAACCCCTAAACATGTTATTTTTATACTATGCGTCTTGTTTAAGAAAAACCTTTCTTTTTAAGCGCCGTGCTACTAGGCTCAGGTTCACTCTTTACGCCTTGCACCTTTGACAACTGTACTAAAGCCAACAATATATATGAACTTAACAGCTATATCATCAAAATTCAAGATCAAATAAGTAGTTAGGTTTAGGGGTTGTTTGGCATGTGTCTAAGACCAACACTTCACACCAACTGTAACATCTATATCATCAAAAATCCAATCAATTTTATATCAGATTATTAGATTTAGGGAGTCAAAATTACCAATCTCAGTCAAAGACCAAATCCAGTACCTAAATCAGACATTGCATACACACACGATACATTCATGGGTTAATTGCATACATACCATACATACACGCAAACAAATACGTATACGTATACAACTATATAAATTAATCGAATGTAACCCCGATTTTAAACATTCAGCAAAACCCCACATAAAAAATCAAATCTTTACACGAATTCAAGAACACAAACCTCTTCAACAATACCATACATACACGCAAACAAATACGTATAAAACTATATAAATTAATCGAATGTAACCCCGATTTTAAACATTCAGCAAAACCCCACATAAAAAAATCAAATCTTAACACGAATTCAAGAACACAAACCACTTCAACAATGGGGGATTGAATATTTAAATCTGATTCATACCTAATTTCAGGGGATTTTATGAAATTAAGAGTAAAAAGAAATGAGAGGGTGTTATAGTAATACCTAATTCGAAAGATCGTTCGTTTGTTGTGTTGATGTAATCATTAATCTTCAAGAAAAAGAGATCTTTGAAATGGGCCTTAAGATCTGGATGCAAAGATGGTAATCTGCAAACCGATTCGTTTGTTGTGTTGATGAATTGAAGATCGGAAATTGGATGAAGAGATTAAAAAAGATTGGTGAGTTTTAATTGGTTGCTTAGTGTTTTTACAGAGCCCAAAGCACAAGAACAATTCTGCCGGCGAATTTTCTATCACTTTATGATCATATTCGATTTAACATCAAATAGTAACCATAAGAGCTTCAATAATCTATTATCGTATATGATAACAGTAGCAAAATGTATAATAAATGATTTTAAATAGTTACATACAATAGTCTTAAAATAAATATTATTGTAGATTGAAGTGAATGCTTAGAGCATTTGTAAGTTAGTCGTTTTAAAAAAAATCATATAATAATAAAGTTACGATAGTTCTTCGTTGACCCTCAAAAGTTCATTCTATTTCACTATTCATTCTTGTATACCAAACGCTACCTAAAGGTTTAAACCACTCCATTATTTGAAGTATTGGACCATGGTCAATTGATTGGTATAAAGTTCAAACTACTGGTGCTGCCATCATTTCATATGGTCCCAGTGTTTATCAAACCATTTTGGGTTCAATACTGCTAACGTCATGTTTTTATTCATTTGCTTGTTAACTCAAATAGTCAAATGTATACCAAAGACGATGATTAAAGCTACTACCAACCACATGTGATACCTTGGATGCATTCGTCATTGGGTATGATAGAAAACAATGTGTAACGAGTGAAGTTGAGCTGGAGTTAGACTAGTCTCGAGCTCGGTTCGTTTAGCGTAGAAGTGTCTGAGTTTGGTTCTTACGAACATACATCTAAAACTTCAGCTTTTAAGTAACTTTACAAGAATGAAATAACAAATTTTTAAGTATATATTTTTTCACGTACGCTTATTTACTCACTAGCTGGTTATTTTTTACTTTTGACTACACCATGCAATCTACAAACCCTCTTTGATCACCCAACGCAAGTCGATATCTCTCATGAGAAAATATGATATTATAAGAAAACTGTTCATATAATTAAGCAAAAACACCTTTTATAATCAAGGTACCATTGAAGAATAAAGAAAATAGTAAAGTGATAATATTATTACAATGAAAAAATAAAATACAAAAATAATAAAAGACAACCATTGAAGAATAAAGAAAATAGTAAAGTCATAATATTATTACAATGAAAAAATAAAATACAAAAATAATAAAAGACAGATAAACAAACTCAATATATCTTACACATAATCTTACTATGTTTAGACTTTAAGAAAGATAGGACATAAGCAAGCGTTTCATTTATTCTGAAGGTATAGAGGTTGCTTCTAAAGTCACTCCTGTCTCCAAATGTTTTTGAGAAGAATAGTGACATTGTCATCATGTAATTTGATAATGAAGAAGGTGGATGATACATCAATAAACAAAAAAGATGGTAATGAAAAAGGTGGATGAGGATTCGTGTTTAATATAAGTCTCTTAAATACATATTCCAAGTCTTTCAAGATAACTTATTTTTTTCTAAGATACAACAATCGAAACAATTTGTATTTATCTGAGTGAACACAAAAACCCAAATTATACTTTGAATCAAGAATAATTGAGTAAAAAAATTACTACATGTTCTATAAATCGTATTTTTTAAACTCAAGCGAGTTGATGTAGTATATTTTTCAACTAAGAAGCACCTTATTATATAGTGATACTTAATTTGAAACTTTCTCATCTCTATGAAAATGTATATTAAACTGGTTTGAATGTTTTTTTAATCAGTTTTAAAGGTTGGTTGAAATTATAAATTTTTTGTTTCACATGCCACATTACATGCCCGGTTAATAGTACCTTGATTTGACCATTGACCCGCACTTGCGCTACGTTCGCTAGGAGTTATGCTACCTAATCCGCCCGAAGGTCCATCAGAGCCACATCGAACCGCTCTAGCTAAGTGTATCGTCAAATAGCCACATAGCCCCCATGACTCGTGCTAGTCTGCCCCCATCCTCACTAGTGTCTCGTTGTACAGAAAACAATATGTAAATGAAGCTCCTTCTATTATACCATTATTATATTTATTCTCTCCTCCTTTGTGGATAAGTTTTCTCTAGCTAACTAAATCCTTTTTTCTTTGAATTTGGTAGTTTTATTGTTTTCAAATACACAATTTCAAGCATTGTTTGGAACTCGGGTTGGAAAAATATAGGAGCCCTAAGCAAAAGCTTATATTTTATATAATAAGGCTATACATGACTAAAAATTGAAGTGAGAGTATCGACAAACCTCCATTGTGTTTTGGGGTTGAAATGGCCATCTGAGGTTGTTCATGTGCATTGGGGTGTTTTTAGGGTGGGGTTAGGGGTTTTTTTTCTTTTTATTTTTTTTTTCTGATGAAAATTAAAATTAGAAAAGATTAGGGTTTATGAAGAGGACATAGGGTTGGAAATATGAACGGGCATGATTGATTGGATACATATTTTTTATTTTTTTAATTATTGTTTTATCCATATAGTTTCTTTTTAAAATTTAAAATAATAATGTTATCTTAATATTTTTTTAAAAAATATATAAAACTTTGAAACTACTATGAATTAAAAATATGATCTTTTATTAAAGTTTATTAGTTGTATTAAATAATATAAATTTAAATAATAAATATATTATTACAATAAATAAGTTAATTAGTAAAACTAAATGTAAAAAGTGGTGATTGATTAGAAACTTTTCTGGCCACCTCTAGCCTTGCTATCAGGAAGTAGATGAGTGTTTATAAAAGATAGATGTTTTACGGATGTAACGTTTGGTTTAACATGTTGTTAAGTTTTTATATAGCATATACTATCGTGGATGCATGGTGTTATATCTATTAAGATGATGTAAAACACAATCATAACTTAATTTAAACTTAAAAAGATCATTTAGATCAAAACCATATCCAAATAGGTGGCATTTTTCTCGTTTATAACTTACATATACACCGAACTAAATTTCTTTTATCATCATAAAGATATTACAACCATTCTTTATTAATATCAAGCACATGCACCATCACATGTTTTTACATTTGGCAATCTCACTTGCTATTTTTGGGACTGCAAACATATCTTTTATTAAAATGTCATTGACTTTGGCTTGCTTATGAAAGTGACTTTATATTGTCTTTGAAGATTGAGTAAAAAAGCTATTTGCTTAAAGCTTGCACGAATAAGTTCTTTAAGTACGTTTTGTCACAATTCTTAATTGAATAGAGTTGTAATGGCATCAATTCATTTGAAGTACGTTTTGTCACAATTCTTAATTGAATAGATGAAGATTGACCTATATAATGTAAGTTTTAAAAAAAATGAATATGTGAGTTACAACGAAGATTCGTCACACAAAAATAATTATAGGCTTATAGCTTTCTCGTTCGCTCTAATCATTCATCTAATGAGGGGAAGAAGCAAGTATTCAACGTAGAAGAGCTGCAAAGCAAAAAGTTATAGAAAATTTTAGTATATGATATATTGAGGATCGTTTTTTAGGTAAACATAAATATTACAAGAACTCGTAAGGATTAATTTTAATCATTCATATATTGATGTATTTAAGGTGATTTAAGATAACTATTAAAACCAAATATTTTCGAATTTATACGCGTAAATTTATGTGTATTTTATTATAAAAATCTACACATGTATATCAAATTTGTTACGAGGAAAAAAGATCTACAATAAAATATAGCTAATTCAACTCAGGTAAAATCTTTCCTATAACAACCTTTTATCGAAAAGTTTCATAAGATAAGATTGCATTGAAGATAAAACAATATTTTTGTTAGAAAATACAACATTTCTATTATAAAATGCAACCATTTCCGAAAGATTGCTTAAAAGATGTTGCATTATGCTTATTTTTCGAGTTTGTAAATGATTGAATAAACAAATGATCTAGATTGATTATACCGAGTTCTTGTAATATTTATGACTCTTGTTAGCATTTGGTCGAGGCTATTTACCTTCCAGAGAAATAAGTACATCGATGATATGGACTCTATGTTCTTCAAGTCCACTGATTTCGCTCGTACCCAAAGTGCTAAAACCGTCGCACAATGTCCCAATACCTATTGTAAAGTCGAGGGTTTAATTTCGATACCTAAATTTGTCTTGAAAGTAAAGTTACAATAGAGTTTAACTTTACTTAGACACCTTTTTGTAATAGATAATGAGATCCACTTTTAACAACATTATATCTAGAATTCTTACCGTCACGAATTTACTCCACGTAGAAGATGACGTTGCGCCAACGAACATAGAAGCACCATAAGCCACACCAAGAAGCCAAATGCAACTCCAGAACAACTACAAATGATCACACGATTCACCTTATTAGACTTTAACACATAACTAGTCATGTACTATTGACAAAGTTACTACTTAATTAGGGTTTTCTGGTTAATATAACCTTATAACTACTTAACTATCAATAGTTTTATCTATAACTGACATACTCTTTCAAGAAATATTTGACGTTTCAACTGAAAAATAGTTAACTAGTTTACCTGTTTTGGACCGATTTGAGAAGCAAGTGACTTTATTCCATGCATCTCGTCTCCTTTTATGTCAGGAATGTCCTATGAATCGAACAAAGAAACATTAATCCTTTCACATAGCTAGAAACCAAGGCTTTTGAATTCAAGATACATTGCGTTACAACTAATCATGCATTAATCACTCACCTTAAACAATATCAAGACAACGGAGAATACAACGAGCATTGCAATCGAAAAAAAGTGACGCCTTGAAAGAACGATGCCTCCACGAATCGCGCTCTATGAATCATAAAGAAAACCAGTATACTTAAATTCTCTTTAATTTATGCATGATATAATATAGTACGTTATTGACCTTAATTTGTAACATAATGTACCTTGACATGTAGGTAATATCCAAATGGTATGGCTAGTGCCCTTGAGTTTATCATGTATAAAACCGCAGTGTAAGGAAACCGCTTCCATCGTAAAAAGGGTAACTGAAAATAAATTTACAAAGAAGAAATACATATTTTGTTACATAAAGTTTGTTATGTAACATAACTAGAATAATAAAAATTGCGTAAAAACCACATAATAATGTGCAACTACATACCACATTTGCTGAATACGCGGTTCCAACGACAAACCAGGTAAATAGACCACAGAAGAGCGGCCAAGAACCAGATATCAATACGATGGATAAGCTCTACATAATTAGACAATATATTGCGTTAACAAATGATACAGCGAGCTTAAAGATTAGAAAAATGTGAAGTGCGTGGTCACATCGCATTTTTTTGACATTTATGACGCTATATGAACTCTTAGCGACATATTTTTTTTCATTTTGCGATGAGATTTCATAAGGCAAAACTTAAGGGTATGTAGTTACCATGATAGCAGATAGCGCGGTCACAATGATGGCTGTATTCATGGATAACTCTCCAGAAGCTAACGGTAGATAAGGCTTGTTGATCTGAGACATTACAGCATCATATCATGGATATTGTCAACCGCAATTAGCAGTGAACTTATGAATTTGATGTGTATGTTGTACCTTGTCGATTTCTATGTCACATATCTGGTTGAAACCACAAACGTATATTTGCATAAAAATGCCTCCAATTATAGCCTGAAAAACATAATCTTACTTTAAGATGATAACACAGAATTGGAGTATTTAGTTGTAGTCGATAGAGAAAAGAACTTTAAGATGATCATCCGGCAAAAAGTTATGGTTTTGGCACAGGAAGTAATAAGTGTTCCATAAGTTGATCAATAATTACCTGAAATACTCGGAGGAAGAACAATGATGAGAGATCTGAAAGCGTTTCAACAGCTAGAAGAGATGTGGAAAGCACACTAAGAACCTACAAACACAAATATACGAAATAATTAGTTTATCACCAACGCATAACGACGATGCATGAGAGGATAATTTCCTAGTTAAATATGCTCAAGGAGAACAAACATAGGAATAGTAACCTCTTAATTAGGAAGTTTTAATTCGGACACCAAAAGCAAAAGCTTGAGATTTTTATAAGCAAAACAGACAATATTAATCAGTTGAAAGGTAAAAAAAGTTTTTAACATCTAACCGTCGCCATTGCTGCGTAAGGTCTCGAAAACCTGAACAAGATATCCAACGCCTTGAAAGCAGATTCAACCAAATTCGCGGAGTCTCGAGTTATATCATTAGGAAACTCACTCGATACACAAGCTGCATGCACTATGCTTTCCCGATTGTGTAACCGAAACAACACAACATGTTGGTATAAGTTTTGCAATCGAAAATCTTGACGCTTTCCTTGAAATTTAACAGTGGTGTAGCTTTTCGTGACGTTACATGTTCCCAAGGAAAATCTTGTTTCTGATGAAAATAGACATAGGAAAACAGTTTTAGTGAACTATTTGCAACGAAGAAAAGGGGATTAGATTGAAAGTATAATATTACTTGAAGCTACTGGCACTTTACGCGACGAAGTAGAGGTTGTCACAAGAGATCTAATAACTTGAGTTCCCATTAGTGTTGATGCTTTGAACAAGTGCTTTTAATATATAGCATATATCGACATGGTCATCGTTATCATGTACTTGGTTGCTTGGTTTACAATAAACATAGATTTTCTTTTCTTATAAAATAATCAAAGACTAAAATAATCAAACTGAATAATTATTGATTTTTTTTCTTCTATTAAAACTGATACATTTGTTAATGATAACTGAGACAAGATATTACTTGTAACTTGGCAATGAACAAATGCTTTTAACATTTATATATCGGTACTACGTGTTTTACACGAGTTGAATAAAATATTAGATAATTATTAATAAAATTAATGAATTATAAAACAATCTTTTGATATAAAATATGATTGATATGACGTACGAGTGATAAAAAGACGATATCATTTTTAATCTTTTGTTTATTTTTTTTTTCTCAAAAAAAGTTGGTTTTTAAACAATTGTTTTAAAATAAACCGGTTTTAAAAAATGTAATTTTTAATAATTTCTTAATTATAACTCTAAAATTTTTGTTTCATAACAATTTTTTTTAAAGCCACAAGTTATAAAATAAATAGTGTTTTTAAGAAGTTTGATACTTTTTTTTGAAAAACTTTCTTATTTTATAAAAAAATATTTCTTTACAAATTGCATTTGTAGAAAGATCTTTTTTTTAAAATTTAATAGAATTTTTTTAATATGAAATAAATTATAATATTATTTATACTTAATGTGATATTTATTAACAGAGAGAATCGGAAAAATAAAATTTAGGAGATCTATAATTGTGACAAGTGGGCTACAAAAACATTATTATATTAGTATATTAGTGTGTGTATATATAATATAATATCATTACGTAATAAGTATTATAATATAAAAATTACTATAAATTATTTCATTCCTTGTAAAAAATCTTCAGACGTGGGTATATTAATTTACTAGGTTAGTATTCCGTGTAATACATGTGTTAAATAAATACATATTAAATAGTTAGTAATGAAAAATTTTGAAATTATAAAACAATATCTTGACGTATGATATTATTCAAATTACGTATAAGTAAAGACTTTAAATAATGAACAATGATATCATTTTTTAACTTATATTTTTTTATTTTTTTCAAAGTAATTTTTAAAAACTTATTGTTATTTTCAAAAAAAAATTATGAAAATTTTGAATTTTAATCATTTCCATTTCATTCAAAATATATTTTTAACACACAAGTTTTAGAATATTTCTTATTTTAAAAAAAGTTTGATGTTTTAGAAATTTTCCTTATTCATTAAAAATTTTATTTTTTTTTTAGAAATTACATTTATAAAAAAAAGATCTTTTATTAATTAATAAAAAATATTTTTAATCTTAAAATGAATTATATAAATTATTAGTAGTTAATGCAGTTATTTATTAGAAGAGAGAAACGAGAAACTAAGATTTACAATCTCTATCATTACGTTACGTGTCACTTAAAAACCTTCTTTATTTAGTATACATAGAATAGATGGCATCGTTGTCAAGTGTTTGGCAATCTTGTGCTGATCCAATAAGAGGTAATACTGAATAAGATGTAGTTTTTGAGTCATTAAGTATGTTTCTAAAACTACTTCATTAAGGGACACCATAAAATATAAAAGAATATTTTTTTAAGTGAACCAAACACACTCTTAATATCTTTCCTCTAAACATAATAGCACAACATAAGATTTGTCTAAAATGTAACATATAAACGAAAGAGCAATTATGTTTATGTTTACTAGTGGCCATGATTAGAATTGTTTATTTTTAGTTGAAAATGACTTTTGATGGAAAGAACTTATTAATTTATAACTTTTCAAAAAGAATTTCTAAAAAAATATTTGAATTAGCTTATGAACTAAAAAGTTATAAAATGATAAAAAAGACACTTTTAAAATGAGGAGTAAGTATGAAGTAGTAGAGGGGTACGTATAATAAAAAATTAAACTATAAAAAGTTTTTAGAAGTTAAAATTCACTTCATCCTTGCTTTTCAAAAAACTACTTTTTATATCACATACAAAGATCACATACAAAGTCAATTTAAAAATGACTTTTAGGATTGTCAAACATTTTTTTAATTATTAACTTCTCAATAGTTGATAAATAAAAAATAACTTAAATATAAACAATCTCCAATACCCACTTTATTTATTAACTTCTCAATAGTTGATAAATAAAAAATAACTTAAATATAAACAATCTCCAACACGCAATATGTATGAAAAGGTAGAAGGATTTAAAGACTTGGAGTCCCTATGCTCTAAAGCAACTTTAAATGGTAAATCTATTTTATATATTACATCTTGAAACAATAATAATAGCATTTAATCAGTATTAGACCGTCTTGTCAAGTTTAAAACATTTGAAGCACTTATGCTCTTTGGATTTAACAATTTAAAATAGAGAAATAAATAAAACAAAAGAAAAGAAATAGACGTTGAAATTGTCAATTGATGGCCTAAATTTAAAATATGAAAACTAAAACTGTAAAACTAAAAACCTATAAACATATGGCTGTAACTATAACAAATTTTCACAAAAAGAGAATGCTCTAACTTAACTTAATTATCAATTCTCAAAGCTCAAAACTTGTGACCCAAGCTCGATTGGGGATTTATCTTGAAGCTTGAGCTTGGTTGCTTAATACCGAAACTTCTAGCCAGCATGACTTGACTTGGTTTCGTATTAAAATATCAAACAATTATTATATAAGATTAGTATTATTTGATTTAATACTCTTTAATTTGTTTCACTTTACTCGATACTTTTGGGTTTGGATTGAGTTTAACTAATTATAAAGCATAATGATTATTAAGAGTAGTATCAATAACAAATCCAAAAAATACCTAAAAATGTACCTAGTCTAGTATGTTGTCACATAAAAAAATTCATTTCTTAAAACCCTTAGAAAACCTCCGCAATAAATCATAGAAAGAAATGATCATCCTGAAACCGAATCTCACCAAACAGTGAGGAATGGACAAAGTCATGCGGCCTTTCTTCTTGGCCAAGAACACTTTATTGGTGATGTATACACGTACAATGAGTAAAAAAATTTGAACTATATTGATTAATGCTCGAGTCAAAGTTTTTAATGTTTAAGCTTGATTTGACTTAAATTGAGTCGCTAACAAGTTTTACTTATATCATGTGAAGTAGCTTATAATTTGACTCAACACCAATGATTACACCTATATATCCCCTCCTCCTTACACTATGTTAAAAAAATGTAACAACATGTAATAAAGTTTTTATGAAGTTCTACATTATATATACGATTACAATACAAGAAAAGAAAATAAAGCAATAAAGAGTACTATTATATAAGTGAACAGATTAAAATGCAAGAACATAAGAATTAAGATCAATCAACTCTACAGGATTTGACTAGATACTTACTTCTATTTTTATTTTGTTTTAGTTATTATCGACAAGATATCTCAAGTAACGCGATCGGTGTTCAAATTTAATACTGAATTCCATTTTGTATTCACGATAATTAGTTGTTTAGTTAATATAATTAAATACGTAATCCAACAATAAGTAACGTATGGTATTTGTTATAAGTCTATCACCGAATATGTTATTCATATATTGGGTGTTCCAACTTTCATCACATAACTTGTCTAGTATGTTCTATTAATTGACATGAGTGCCCGTGTTGAAAGTTGAAAGCATATTTTGAAAGGCGTGATATTTTTTTAATTAATATTTTGTCAACTATTGTTATTGCTCTCTATTATATGGTGTCAAAGTGGTGTACTAAAATCGTTAATAGTATTCATAATCCATGTCTTATAATTATGTGAGTGTGAGTTTTTAAATTATATGAGATAGTTTTGAGTAGTTATGAACGAAGGAGAGAGAAAATGTTACCGTTTATCTGTAAATTTAAGTATTCATTGTTCAACCCTTATAAATTTTTTAATATTTTTAAAAGTGGTTGTGAGTGAAGGAGAGAGAAAAGGTAATGAAAAAAGTATAAAAATATATTACTTAATTGAAAGAAGAGATAATAAGTAATAATTTTTAATTTAATTATATGAATAAAAATAAAGAATGAGATTTGAATGTTTTAAGAGTTTAAATCACGTGGAGCGCAGTTATAATGAGTTTAAGAGTACAGTATATGCAGAGTAAAAAGTACATTAAAAATTGATCAGTTATTATCATTATTTGATTTAACTTTTTGGAATCCGTAACTCTTATTCCAAAGGAATAGGTCAGATCCGTAAACTAACTGATATCCTTTAGAGCATCACAATCCATCCCTTATCCCACATGTTTATAATTACATTAAAATCATTATTTTTTTCTCTTATTTTTAATTAAATAATATTTTTTATACATTTTTCATTACATTTTCTCTCTTATCCACTAACAACTACTTTCAAAAATATTAAAAAAAACTTGTATTAAGCCCCCCGCGTTGCGTTGGGGGCGTAAAGCCATATCAAGTAACAAAAATGCCATACTATCATTAGCAATCACCAACACCCGAAAAACTCGTATAAAAAGAAATAAAAATGAAAGACATAAAACCGAACGGAAAAGTAAACGTAATAACGCTAAACCACACACGTGAAACCTAAAACATTAAAAAATAACTATGTTGATCTAGTACTCCCGCGTTGTGACAGGCCGTTAAAGGGGATAAATAAGCGTAAACCTAAAATCACGCGCGAACGTTAAAGTGTGTTAACTCATAAAATATAGGCCGAAAACTAAAACGAAAAACTTGTAAAAATATGAAAAGTATAAGGGTAAAGTGGAAAGTGAAAATTCATAGGGGTTAAATTGTAAATATGAAAAAGTATTAGGGTTAAAACTAAAAAAATTAAAGATTAAAAAACCCAAAAGTGAATACAACCCACTAAGCTTAAAGTACAAATCTTAATGCACACTACAAACTTGGTAATTAGTATATTATAAATTATGAACATTATACCGTGTTTCCTCAAATATAAGAAAACACGATACAATACTCATAAAATTTCTCTCTTTTTTTTTTACTTGCAATCAATCAAAACATTCGTAATAATAAAGGACACCCACTTACGCATATATGGGGAAGGGCTGTGAATGTATGCGATCTTTCTCTGTAGCCTTGTGTGCATTTGTAAAGCCTTGAAACGAATGATGTTTCAAAAACGAACAAACTTATTGGGAAAGATCAAATACTACTCTTTCTTTTGTAAAAAGCAGGGGAAAGTTTGGTTTGACGGATTGAAATATAAGGTGTAAATTTGTGTTTTAATTTACTCCTCTTTCTCTGTTTTGTATATCAAGTGTCTCGATATCCCTATTTCTTATATTTATTTAATCTTTTGGTTGTTAAAACCTACTTTTCTTATAATGAATACTTAGAATATCAGTTAGTGAAAACCATTCTCTTAAGTTTTCCATATGTTAAGTTAAAGCTATTTCTATTCTTTTAAAATCGTAGGACTTTTTACATTTACGAAATAATTCCACACCCGTAAGTAAAGAAAGTTCATAATACAAAGTTCATTTTTTCTACCATTTAACTCAATTTTGTTGATTCTCTGCTGCTAAGTCATAGGTAATCAGTAAAAATCTTCAATAAAACAACATTTTAAGCAATGGTGCAAACACTTTGGTTTGTTCCAAGTCAAGAAACATATGAGGATTTAAAAAATATATATTTGTCAATGTAAGCTCTCATTATCTAAACTGTTATAAAATTCAATATCGGACGTTAATATGTAAATATATATTCTTTTCGGTCCTAAAAGAGTTGAATAGTAAAATCTCATGGACAAAGAGACTAATTTACTCCGTAATTTTTTGTCGAGGAAAAGGAAAACATACACTTCTTTTGATCTTTTATACCTTACAATGTTTATATGATTTTTAAACACATAAATATTTTCTGTTGTTTATGTTCTTCAAAAGGAAGTTTCATATAGTTGACAATTTTGTTTAATGTCGTCTCCAATTAACTTGCTCCTCTTCACGTGAATCTTAGATTTAGTTCATATTGTTGCTGCTTCGTGAAAAGAGCTACAAAATAAATCTGAAGTTAATTAATCAATAATTAATTACGTATGGGATTATTATAATAATTAAGTTGAAGAGCAGTCGATACATGAATATAAATGAAGTTTCATAGATCATTAGTATTAGTTCTCTTTAATCACACTGTCAGCTTGATTTATGCTCAATGTATCATTTTACCTTTAGTGTAAAAGAAAAGAAGATCTTAATGACAACTGTTTTGATACGATAATAAACATATCATTCAGAAAGTCAATAATCTTATCCGCTGCAAGTAAATCGATCTACACAAGCATACCTTACTATTATATTTTCTAATCAATTTTTAAAACATAACGAGCCACAAGATACATGCATGTCGGAACCAAAACGTCTGTCTTTGTAAGAGAGTTATTATAAGATTATCTTTACTATTGACTATCACTAAAGGATTCAAATCATGTTTTACTTTAAAAACTCAAGTTACAAATGTAAAAGGCGGACAAAAAAATTATGTTGAATGGAGAGTTAAAGTATCTTCTTTAACTCTCCCGTGGTTCCGCCTTTGAAATTTATACGTATATTATCAAAGTATGATCTTGATCAACAAGATTAATTACAACTTACAACAACAAATTGCTACCAACCATCAGTAATTACTTGTTGCTACTGAAGCCAAGGTGCTACCGACAATTTTTATAAAAAATCAGTTTTGCTACAAATAATCATTTTTTGTTGATCATTTTTACAATTGCTGATCATTTCCATTAGTGACGATGATTTTTGCTCAGATGCTTAGTTGCCACATCCATGAGTTACTATCGCAAGAACAAAGTTGTTACAGATCATAGTTTATATGGATGATCGGTTGCACCTACTTTACTACTTATGTATCAGATCTTTTAGATCAATTAATTTAAGTAACTTTTTATCAATCAAGTGATTCCGAAACAACTTCTAGTATTTACAAACATGTTAAGTTTATTGTACCAATTAATGAATTTTTGAACAAATACGAAGAAAGTTAGTATACTAGATGCATTTATCTACTAAAAGTACATGTTTTATTAAGAAATTAAATTATTAAATTCAGAAGACAAGACTAAAAAGAAAAAAAACGCAAAAGCACAAAAACTTCTTTATGCTTAAAATCGTAGTATGGGCACCAACAAGTACTCTACATAGTATAACTGCAAAATAAAGACAATGTCTAGATGAGATGAGAATATTAGATAATATAATTTACAAATTCTGTTATTTTTATTAAATTCTATACCAAATTACATATTATACTTTTAAGAAGTTAAATTTTGATAATAAAATTCTAAGGGTCAAGTAATTACCTTCCAAATAAACTGGTAGAATAATTCAGTGGCCTCATTGCTTTTGAGATCAACCAAATTTGCATTTCTCCAAAGTATAAAACCAAGAATGCCATGACCGATTACCTATTTAATTACGAAGAAAACATAGTCAATGATCTGCCGCTAATCTATACTATATATAAAGCATATGAGAGATGCGTATTTTAAGATACCATAAAATTAAGAACAAATACTATATTTTATGCATAAGATACTAACACTTTTGAGGGTAAAATTGTATTTATAACATTATTTGCATATTATCTCCTATAATTAGTTACATAATAATCTTTCACTTACATAAAACTTTACTTTACATAATAAACTTTCACTTACATAAACTTTACTTTAATGTATACTAGGTTAGAGCTCATGTATTACATGGATGTAATAAATAAAACATATCAAAATCATTAGTTTTTTGAATATTTGATTTTCTAGATGCTATTAGCTATTGGTGAAACAAAAATATAATGAATATTTAAAAATTATAACAAATAATGGAATTAAAATTATTACTCTATATTTAAAGATAAAATAAGTCTAAAATCATATAATTTAGTATGTATTAATAAATTATTAAAAAAAAGAATTTTGTTATTTTAGATGTTTAATAGCTTAGTTTAGTTATTTAAAATAATTATCATTTAACATGATAGAGACGATAAACACAAATATTGATATATCTGTTTAAACATATTTTAGTAGAAAAGAAAAGTTAAATTGATTGTTTTATAAATTTCATATTTATTATGAGAGAGATGCAGGAAAATAATTTTTTTAATATGTTAAAATGATGATAGGTGTCATTTCATATGCTAGAATGATGACACGTGTTTTAAAACAACCTTTTTTATTATATCTTATAGATTATAGATGATACATTCTTTTATTATATCTTATACATAATACAAGTAATTAAGGCATAGTCTACTCATAATTACATAAGCTACTAGAAATATATTACCATTATTGATCGGATCCAAATACGTGGTGATGCTAACCCGACTACTATAGCCATACCGTATACCATCTCAAGGAGCCATATACAAATCCAAAACACCTACAAAAATCAAAGATGTAACTTCAAAAAATTTAAAGATATATTTTAAATTTAAGTAATACCATAAGCTTATATAGATGATATATAGTTTAGAGCTTACCTGTTTTTGCCCAAATTGCAAAGCAAACGAGTTAATTCCATTAACCTTATCCCCCTCCACATCAGGAACGTCCTAAATTTATAATTTTAATTGTATATGTGTGTGTATATAT